>PVJO010002465.1:0-143011 GCA_004026905.1 Hystrix cristata
AAAGTAAGATGAAAGGGGAAAAAATGGTAAAGTGTAACTACACTTGTTGCAAATAGGGAGGGGTGGGTGAATGGAAGAGAGGGGAGGGGAAGGGGGGAAGAGGGGGGAAAACCAAGATGTATCATGTACAGGTACAAAATAACCATGTTGATTATGATCATTATGTATACAATGTACCAATACATGTTCTTGGTAAAAATAAAAAATAAAATAAAATAAAATAAGTTTTGATAAAACAAATAATAGATATTTTAATAATATGGCTTTGTGAAATATCAGAACTTTAGAAAATAAACATATTGGCTGATATCTGTTGTTTTAGTTTGGATCTGAAATATTCTCCAAAAGCTCATGTATTGAAGACTTAGTCCCCAGCTAGCGGCACTATTGAGAAGCTCTAGAAACTCTAGGGAACGAGGTGGAAGATGTAGGTCACAAAGTGTGATTGATTAATTGGGGAAAAAAAAATTCAATAGAAATTCTCAGCTCCTTGTCTAAAGCCAAGTTTCTCTACCACAGCACTATTGACATTTCAGGCTGAATTCTGTTTGTTTGGTTGGTTGGTTGGTTGGTTTTTGTTTTAGGTACTAAGGACTGAACCCAGTGCCTTTCCACTGCTCTACACCCCTAGTAGGTTTGGTTTGGTTTGGTTTGGCTTTTGTACTTTTTGTTTGCAGACAGGGTCTGGCTAAATCACTAAGCCATCCACACCGGGCTCAAATGTGCAGTCCTCCTGCCTCGGCGTCCCAGAGTGCCAGAGTTACAGACGTATACCACCTCACTCACTAGATTGACTCATTCTTTTTGAGGGGTTATCTACTGAACCACAGAATGCTTAGCAGCATCTATGGATTCTGCCTGCCATATGCCCATAGTACTAGACTCTGAATCAGAACAACCAAAATTATCTCCTGACATTGCCAAATGTCCCCAAGGGAATGAAACCACCGTGATTGAGAGTCTCTGTTCTAGGATCATGTGTCATTATGTACCAAAAATCCAGAATCACATATTACTGCATTCTTTATCACGGACAAAATTCAAAGCATAGGACAGAACTGGGATGGAAAGGCGCAAAGCACCAACCCCAAACTGTGCCACTTTATTTAATTCCATATCTCAGTCCTACCTTATGTTGAAATCTTAGGAAATGAACGGGTTGTCTCAATTTTTGTAATTATTCATTCTTAGAACAGTCCAAATCCAAACAATCAAAAGATGCTTCTACTGGAAATGTGCACAATTTCCTTGAAAAAGTGTGTGTAGAAAGGCCCGTCACAGCCAGAGCAGCCTCACTTCCAGAGAGGCCTTGTGGCTTTTCATAGAAGCTTTATCTTCCTCTGCTAGAGGCAGAAGGCAGTCTATGACCACAAGAAGAATTGAAAATTGCTTTAATCCCATTTTGGACCCCAGATTCTCTTTTTTCTTAACCTTATGTCAAAGGAGGTTGGCAGATTTTCCTGTATGAAGGGAGTTACTCTCTTTCGTGGAACTGGTAGAGCCAACGGTTAAAGAAAGGATAAGCTGTCCCTAGGTGGTAAGTGTATCTGTACTAAAAGAAATATTTTAAAATGAGTGTTTGGTGACATAACAGTGTCCAAGAAAGTCCCCAAAGCAAAAATGGAGAAACTTGACACACTCTACCCCACCCACAGGACAGGTTGCAGCTTCACAGACTTCTATCAGAGAAAGTAATTTCAGAACACGTCAGTAAGAGGCATAAGGAGAGTCATTAGGCAAAATTTTAAAAGTACACACCAAAGAAATAGTGTGGGCCAGAGGAGGAGGAATGGAAGAGGAATATTATACTTTGGAACTGGGAATATTTATACAACTTTGAGGGGATTTGTGACTCCATAGGAAGTTCCTGCTGGGTCTTGGTTTTGGGGGTTGGTCCACATACAGAAATACAATGCCTCATTTTACAGGTGAAAAGAGGATGGTCCGTGCGCAAGTGAAAAGACCCAATTATGTGTATAACTGAATGACCAAGGTCCATTTCCAGGTAAAAGGAAATAGCCAAGGTTCATTATGAGTGTGTTTAAGGAAATTAATTTTTTTACTAGGTTTCTGTCCTGAAGCGGCAGTGTTCTTAAAAGTTCAATTTGTAAGTTGTTATTTTCTTTGTCTTTTTCCTGCCTTATTTTTTATGTCATACTGTGCGAAGACACAGTCTGGGATCCTGTGAGACCCTATGTAATGACACACTGCCCAGTCATAGTTGCCCCGTCTCAGAATTCCAGTTTGCCAGCCCTCCTGGCAGCCCTAAGCCATCTCGCAGCATCTGTCTATGCTCAGTCTGACTCCTTCACCACGGCCGCCTGCTTGATTCTCCGCGGCTCCCACATGAAATTCACCATGAGAGGGGGCCTGATTTATCTTTTAAAGTCATAGTAATTGCTTGTGGGATATTGTAATTTATAATAAATATGTTAAGTCCTTGTCGTGGCACAAAGCTTCCAAAATCCTTAGAATTTCTGAAGAGTGATAAAGATAAAAGAAGTCCCTTTCGGGTACCCCTGAGTTTGCCTTAAGGAGGTGCCTTTTGGAAGGCTCTTAAGGGCCAGGGAAACCAACCACGTGATTAGAGAGTTGCAAATTTCAGCCCCACCCAGGGAAGGGGAGGAGAAAGGCTGTACTTGACTTAATCACCAATGGCCAATGATCTAATCAATGATGCCTGCATAATGAAGCCTCCAAAAACTTCAAAAGGACTGCATTAGTGGAGTTTGTGGGTAGGCGAACATGTGGAGGTGCTGGGAAGGTGGTGGACCCCAAGAGGGCATGGACACTCCTCACTCCTTCCCACGTACCTTGCCCTTTGTATCTTTCTCTTCCATCTGAGGAAGTAAATCATTCCCGAGTTGTAAATTCCTTCCATAATAAATGAGTAGTGTAATAACTAAGCTGTTTTCCTGAGTTCTGTGAGCCTTTCTCACAAACGATCAAGGAGGTTTACAACCACCAGTCCTAAGCACAGGTGATGATCTGGCCTCGTGTGGTCATCTCCAGTAAAGGAAGTCTTGTGGGACAGTGCTCCTGACACCAGGCTTTATCTCTATTTCTGTATAGATAGTGTCAGAATTGAACTGAATAACAGAACGCCCCAATAGATGTCTAGTGAACTAAACAGAATTGGTGCAGGGAACCCTTCCCATATCCAGTGATTATAAGTAGTAAGTTGCAATAGTAGAGGAAATACAGCTTTAGGTTGATGCAGAAAAGTTTTGGATTTTTGTTTTAGGGTTTGGATTTTGGTTGGTGTGTTGGTCATTTTAAACATATAACAAGACTGTGTGACAGCAATAAAAAATTGCTGTTGGATGTATGAACTCATTTAGTCCTCATCCCAAAGAAACTAGACCGATCACTAAACTCATTTTACGAGAGAAGAAAATGAAAATCAAAGTTGGGCAGCTGACCTTGGATTTGGACCTAAACAGCCTGACTCCAACTCTTGCCAGCCGCTTAGTCTCATATGCTCAGGTTCCTTTGGTTGCTGCTGGCCAAATCCAAGCAGGCCATATAGTCTGGTAAAATGCATTTATTCAAAGCTATCTCTGAGGAGATGGAGGGGCCCCTTTGCTTCAAATCATCATCTAACCATGTACAGGTGGCTGAGGGTCTTTTTTGAAATAAGGAACAGAGGGGTGAGGATTCAGGAGAGATAATGCAGCGCTCCACTCTGCTTTACCACTCCCAGCCATCTTCAGCTCCTCCTCCTCTTTCTCATGGAAAGGAAATGGCTTCAGCCTCCTGGAGCCGGCATCTGCCTTGTCTTGGTCACTTTTCTCGCATTGCTGAGACAAAATACTTGACACCCAAAGTTAAGGGAAGAAAGGTCTATTTAGCTCACAGTTTGTAGAGGTTTCAGTCCACAATCAGCTGGATCCAAGGCAGGGTGGCATGCTAGACAGGCAGCAAGGCAGCAAGGTAAGCGGGGGGTGGAGGAGAGCATGAGGGGTAGGCAAGCCTCTTTCTGCCCCTTGTGTTTTATCCAGGCTACCTGGCTTTAGGGTGGGTAACACTCCCACCCTTACTCCTAAAACCCTTAATCCTAGCATCATATCCTTGGTCTCAGCAGAACCAGGCCAAACCAATCAGTGGACTGATTTAACAATCACACACTCTAGATCCAGCCACCTCTGAAAACACCCCACCTACAACCACATGAGGCTTTGGGGGGACATCCAGACACAAAGCATAGCAGGCATATTCTGTCCCTTCCTTTGGGATGCCTTGTTCTTAAGCAACTGCGATTAGTTGATCCTGAGGAAAGTGTCTGCCGTGGTCCAAATTTGGCTGTTCTTGAGTAGGGCAAAGAATGCAGGTCTGTAAGGAGCTGAGTTGAGGGCATGTATTAGTGGGTGCTTACAAGAGCTTGCAGGGCTGGGACAAGACTCCTCAAATGATTGCACATGTTCTAAATCAGACTTAATGCAGGACACAGAAACTTACAAGCTTATAATATTTGCCCACAGAGTCAAACATTGAGGAGTGCAGGAGATCTGAGGAGGGCAAGAGATCCAGAAACTCAGCCCAAAGGCCTGGAGTTCACGCAGTGTTCAGTCTGAGTCTACATCAGAAGGCCAAAATATCTGCAACGGAAGATCAAGAGGTCTGTCCGGGAGCTCGAAGGATCGGTGCCCGAGAGTGAATAGTCTATGTGGGTAGGAGGGAAGGCCGGTGCTAGAAGCTGAGCAATCTGCACTGGAAGCTAGGAGACAACGCCGGAGGCAAAGACCAAGAGCAGAGCTCCTCTGAAGAGAACAGCAGCTGTGCTTTGGGATGGCGAGGAAGATCAGCCGCAAGGAAGCTCCCCTCAAGAAAGATCGGCTGAAATCCTTCCCTCCGCATCTCCTTTTGTACCCTTCAGACTGCCATGCTGACTGAAATCAGCTTCGTGTTCCCACTCACACCGACAATTAATTGCCAGGAGGTGAAGGTATATCATTCAGGCATGTGGCGTGAACCTGTATTTGATGTGTCTTAACAGAAAAAGTCATCCAACATGACAACGCAGTCTACCTCACCTACGAAGTAAATAATCGGTTACCCAAAATATGTTTTCTTATCTGGATTTAATCATTCCACATCTGCATATATGTACCAAATTATACTGTACTCTGTAAGTATGTACAAATATTATATCCATTAAAAATAAATAAAATATGTGTTTCCTGTACCATGAAAGGAGGGAAATAAAACACAAAAGGTAGAGCCAAGCTTTTTCTTTAGGCGACAAAAATTTGTCAGGTTATACTAGATCCATGATTTTGGTGAACAAATTAAGTAGGGAAAAACTCCACCTATCCTTTTGACATTCTGGTTCTTTAAAATTTTTTCAGATCATCTCTCACCGACACAAGTTCACACCAAAGTCCATTTTGTTTTACTATTTTTATCTTATTTTCACAGAAAATTATATATGAATAGAGAGATTCTACTTTTAAAACACATCTTTCCATTGCCTTTACCAATGAAATGAGTTTTCCTGATCTTAAATATCTGCATCATAATCTACTGCCTTGTAAAACTTGTAGATATATTTCCGATTTTTTTTTTTTTTGGAATTTAATAGTACATAACAAGAGTTAGAGTTTAATTTGTGCTCCACTGGCAAACCTTTGCTATTGCCTAAATGCTTATTTTTTACCAACCTTGTAATTAATGTATTTTTAAGAAAGAATGTCAGTGCAATCTTTTTGTTCTTAATGCTCTTTTTTGAAATTTGTAACCCATTCCAATCTGTATAGTTTCACCTTTTCAGTGAAGGGTTATTCTATTGCACTTGATCTTTAATGTTTGTCCTGTTTGTATTATCTTTCCGATTTCTTAGCGCTAAGGATCTAGATTAGCTCCTAGCTCCATCTCCTCTCCATCTGCATTACCTCTATGTCCAGCTCCTTGTTCTTCACTCTGTGCCCTGAGAAAGCACCCTAAGAGTGGACTCCACTCTGCATCCTCAGCACTGATGTCTTGTGTTTATGTTGCTTCACTCCCCCCCCCCCCGCCACTCTTCAGTATCTCTTCTATATCCATTTCTGTCTCGCCTTATTGACTTTGGCTCTTAGCTCGACTTCTCTTAGCAGCCCCATGCTCCTGTTTCGAATCATTTCACACACTGTCTCCTTTGAAAGGTTTCCTGATCCCTCTTTTTCACTGCTCATCCATGTATGAGACACATGTCTAGACCAGTGATGTCAAGTAGACAAAGCATGTGGGTAGCTGTTCCCTTGGGGGAGGGACCATAGAACTGTCCCTGCTTCACCCCACAACTTGCTTTTTAAAAGAGATAGTAGCCTTGAGAAAATGACTATAAAGATGGTCATGTTGGATATGTGACCAACTTCAAGGCATTGTACCCTGAAAGATATAGTTCACAAGGTAAAATTTCATACTACCTAATCTACCTTGCAGTACTTCGTAGACTGTACTTACTCTGTAGTAATTTGCACATTGTTGATGAAAAATTATCATGATTTCTATCTTTCTGGAAAGTCAAAGGCAGATCTCTTTCCAGTTCAGCAAAGATATCCTAAGAGAAATCTTGCTAATATTGGGAATTTTAAAAAAGAATTATCCACGTGTTGTCCACCTCTAGATGTGAGAATAGGAGTTTACCAGGTGTCAGAACACACATACACACATGCACACACACACACACTGAGCACTTAATACATTTTTTTGTTCATTAATGAAAATATTTCAGCAATTTTAATTTTCATTTGTAAAAGTTAAAAGAACTAAAAATTACCAAGGTTTATTTGTAAAGCTAAAAACTTCACTAAAGAAAATGGAGGAAAGGCATAAAAGCAGAAACAAAAATTATTACTAGTTATACCATTCAGACAGAACTACCATCATTAACATCCTATGTATTCTTTCAAGTTTCTTTTTCAGTATATGGTGTTTATTTATAATGTTAGGGTTATGTTATAATTATAATGTTACAAGGATCAGAATACTTATGTATGTTTGTATGTACATATTTATCTAAATATAAGCTATATTTATAGATATTCCAGTATTCTTTTTTAGCTAGAATTGTATTAAATGCTTCTTTTCTTTAAATGCTTCTTAAATATTATTTACACATGTAATTTTTAATGATACATTAAGTTTCATCAAAGTTATGTACCATGGCTTTTTAGGCTGATTCTAATGATTCACCATTAAAGAAAGCATTCGGTAAATATTTATAGTGATTTTCTTATTATAGAATTCCAAAACTAGCTGTATTGAATTAAAGGGCAGAAAAATTTAAATATCCCAGTATGTATTACATATAGTTTTATAAAAGTATTGAACCAATTTATAGAATAATCAGCAAAATACTTATACACTCATCTCAGCTTGTTCTTACTAATATTCTTATTTTTATAGTTTTATTGTTTGGTTTAGGTCATTTTTTTCTTTACTTTGTTTACCGTTAAGACCTATATCTACCAAGTATTGTGAGTGAATTAGATTTCTTCTTCAGAAAAATATTATGATTACTACAGTGTGTCTTTAAAAGACAAACACTCAAAAACAGAAGAAAAGTATCTGTCTTATCAAGGAAATTTTAAAAGGTTATGATTGTTCCAAAATGTGAAACTCCCTATTTTACCATTCTTAAGGAATTTTTTCTCATTTTTCATACTTTTCCACACATAACCACTATTTTCCAGTTAAACCAAATAATTACTGGCATCTCACATAAATCATATGTTCCTAACCCCTTTATTTTGTCTGGAACATCCCTCACCCAGCTGCAAACACACGCGCATGCGCACACACACACACACACACACACACACACAGAACCTGTGGCCTTTTTCAGGATCCAGTAGTATATTCTTCCTTCTCTCATAGCACATAAAACTCTGCATCATCATCAATGTTCTCGATAAACTTTCCTCCTAGCCCACAAGTGGAGTGTTGCTGTGGAGTACCAATACTCCGCAATGAATATATTCATTATGTATGGCAAACATATACTGATAAAAAATTTTTTTAAAGAATCTGGCACAAAATAATGGTTCAAAAAGTAGTAGACATTTTCATTTACTGAATAATTACTTTCCATTGTAATAAATTTGAACAAATTCAAAGAATCTGATTCTTACACATTTTTCTTTGCATTATCGGAGGCAAGCCACAAGGCCAATTGTACTACACAAGTTTTTGCTGTCAGAGCCAAGAGCATTCCTTTTAAGTAAATCTGAGAAAATAATTAGATCTAATCATAGTTTAGAAAAGCAGCTTTATATTTTCCAAAGGCAAGAAAAATAAAGCTTTCTGTAAAATAACATATGGTCTAATCATCTGCGACTTAAGTTTTTTGGTTTGCTCCATTAATATTGCTGAAGGTATTTGGGGACCTGAAATTACTATAAATAAAAATATCACTATCCCCGATGGCAGAAGAAAAGAACTTCTGGAACATGCTCTACTTTCCATTTCTAAAAATACATTCACTCAGGCCACACTAAAGAAGTGTGTGAAGTTTGCCCAGTGGGAAATCAGGTTGAAATTGGTGGTACTGTTCAGCACACAGCAAGTCCATGCACATGCGTTCACACAAGCACACATACTTGCACACGTGCACAGATGCACACACCGGAAGCCCTCTGCAACTCAGCTGCTTCTGTTTCATATGGACCTTCTGTGGAAAACTCTCTTCCATGAAGATAAAGGGCATTTTGCACCAACTGCCAACCAGATGAACCTGGGGAGGCGGTCAGGTACAACATGAATGAGGATAACACAAGTACTTGTGCAGAATATATTTGCCAAGATCCTTCTCCCTCGATCCCCACCCCGCGCCCCATCATGCACTGTCTGTAAGTCCCGTATGGGCAGTTTTCCCTTCAGATGACAGCTCAGATGATCCCCCTTGGATTCCATGACCCGGCTCATTCCATGCAGTCCTGTGAGAGTAAGTGTAGCATGAGAAAGTCCCTAGTAGAACGTTAAGCACTGAAAGGTACTAATCAGTAAAGTGGTTCATTACAAGCTTTGGAAACACCTCTGATCATCTTTCTCAACCACAGTTTCTACCCCAGAGGGTCAGAATTGTTGCCCCAAGCAGGGTTTCTCTGATACTGAGAAAGGTTGAGGATTTTTCAACTTTAGAAGTTTCTGGCAACCTAAAATATGAAAAATGCCAAAACACATTTTCAAAAATAATAGTACTTTAGTGATTGTCCTAGGCCCTAAAAAGAATGTTGTTAGTGCAATATGCTCTGTGATGATATTTACAAAGTACTAGAGGATTTGAACCAAAAGGTGCTTCAGGTCTCCCCTGCTTCCACGGGAAGCCACGTGGTCAAGCCAGACCATGACCCATCCTGGCGGCTGACACTGACAGAGGAGCTGAGTAGCTCCAAAACTGGAATGACCAGAGCTGCACCCCTGGCCAAAGAATAAACAATGAACTGAAGATTTCACTCATCTGATCTGATAAAGTCTAGGTCACCCGGGTGAGCAACCAAGACCTCCAGATCCACCCCATCCTGGAATGTCTTTATTCTTTCCATGTTCATTTGCTATGTGACCTTCTTCCCCATTGGATCAATGTTACCCAAGCGACCACATTTGTGATATTATTGGTTAATCATCATTTTGACACACGTTGTACCTGCCTCATGGTTATGATCTGTAAAACTTCCCCTGAAAAGTGGGCTCGTTGGCAACCCACTCGGGTCCCCTCCTGTCTCTCAGGAGCTCTCTTCCTCTCTCTCATTAAATTTCCTACTCTTAAAAAAAAAATGCTTCAGAAGTCTAGCCTGCGAATGTCACGGGAGCTTGAAATGCATGGTACATGTTTCCTTCCAAATCTATTAACCATGTTTTGTCTGTCTGTACATAACCTAGAAGTGATATTTAAAATATAAATTTCAAATCCTTTAAAATGTACACATGCCATGTAAAGGCCCAGCTCACACCCACTCCCATCTTCACCATAATGGTTGCCTCTACATATCTAAGCCAATTAAATCACAAGAAAGTAGAGAAGGAAGTGGAGTAAGACTTGCTCTAAAGAGAAGTGGGGAAGAGAGGTGTAAAGAACCTTTACAGGATGAACATGGGAGGGATATCTCTCCGTAACTCCCTGGCAACTCATTCATTGTTCTCAAGGAGGCCTTAACCTCTGTTTGGATGAGCAGAATCCCAAGGCAGACTCCCACGAGAGTGAATTGGGCTGAGAGTCCTGAATTAGCAGGGTATGGCTAGAATAATGCTCTCCAGACTTCTGAGGCCAAAGAAGACATCTTCCTCCAACAATATATGCAAACCCCATCAGTACCAGAGCTATAGCAACACTGTTCACCACAGCTAAATCCTGGAAGCAGCCTAGGTGCCCATTAGCAGATAAAAGGATAAAGACTATGTGGTATCTATACATGATGGAATATTACTTGTCTATAAAGAATGACAAATTTGAGGCATTTGTAAGAAAACAGATGCACCTGGAAATATAATGTTGAGTGAAATAAAGCAGACTCACACGTTTAAATACTATACAGTATTATCAAGAAGATTATACACTACAACCAAGTAGGATTCATCCCAGGGAAGCAGGGATGGTTCAACATATGCAAATCAATATATGTAACACACCGTATCAACAGTGTCAAAGACAAAAATCATATGACCATCTCAATAGATGCAGAAAAAGCATTTGACAAAGTCCAACACCCATTCATGATTAAAAACACTACAGAAATTAGGAATAGACGGTGTATATCTAAATCTGATAAAAGCCATGTATGTTTGAAGAGTCCAGGTACAGTGAGGACAAGTAGGAAAAAGAAGAGCAAATTTGGAGCTCAGATGCAAATGAACTGTTAACAGCCACCTTGTAGAGCATCATCATTATAACTAAGACTATTATTACCATTCACATAATTCATTGTGACTATCATGTGATTGTTTTATGTAGCATAATTTCCAAGAGGTGAAACTAACAAGTTAAATATTCAATTTTTTTTTAAAACGTGTGTTTATAATACAGCTTTTTTTCCATACATACAGTGCTAATGGCCCCAGCACAATATGAAGCTTAAGCACAAGCTGGGCAGTTTTAGAGGATTGATGAGCCAGGAAAAAATCCTTAGACTGAGAGATCTGAGCTGACTGCCAGCTCTGCCAGCTCTTGTGCTATGTTCATTTCCTGTGTAGTCTTCCTGTAAAGTGATTTTAGTGAGTTTGTTTATTAAATGGCTATGAAAGCAGAAATAAAACTAAAGTTCTGGACTTCCAGGAAGATGACCGAGTGGTGAACAGCAGAGAAACAGCCTCTCTAAGATTCGTTGTCCAGATGCTGGAATATAGCAATTTAAGGAAGAGAAGAAGGCGGGAAGTGGGTTCCCAGGACCCAGCAGGGATCTGAAGTGAGAATTGAAGCCCACAGGGAGAGCACAGAGAGAAACCTCAGTGCAGAAGAAGGACGCGGCAGATGGCACTTTCTCCCAGAACCCCAGTTCATGGCACTGGAGAGGCAGCTTGGACCTGCAGACACACAGCGACTACTGGCAACCCCAGAGGCCTCCATGGAAAGACACACAAGTGGAACAGAGCAGTGGACACAGTGGACTGCAGTGGCTGGTGAGTTATTTGGGTTCAGACTTTCCCCAGAAGAGAGAGATTGGTGGGTCTCCAACTTGGAGAGGGGCTGACTGAGCTCAGATCTCAGAGAAGTTTTGGTTGGTTCTCCATGCCAGGGCAAGGGAGAGCTGGGTTCAGACTCAAGTCACCAGGAGGTCAAGGAGCCAAGTTCAAGCCAGCAGAGAGCTGAGTCCAAGCTGGCAGGAGACACACAGTGCGTCCCTAGCTGGACAAATTGGGTTCTAACCTCATGGCCAGACATCAGACTGAACTTTAGTGGAATTGTGGTGAAATCTTGCCAGGATTACCCACTACCCTGCTGTATATCTACTGCTGGGATTAATCAACATGGACTTGGATCTGTCTACTCTGTCTACCAGTGACAGCAGAGACATGCCGGAAGCAGACATTTTTCCCTTTTTTTTTTCCCCCTGTTGTTGTTGCTGGGGTTTTTTTTCTCTCTTTTTTCTTGTTTTTTTCTTATTTTTATGAGTGTGCAATTTGTTTCTAGCTTTTTGTTGTTGTTTTGTTCTGTTTTGTTTTTATTTCTTCCTTCTCTCTTTCCCTCCTGTCTTCTTTACCAGTTTCCCAAAGTATGTGTAATCTTCCCCTGTCCTCCAGCCTTGCTTCTCCTCTCTTTCTCTTCTTCCATTTCTCTATTTTTTCCTCCTAATCCCTTTTGAATTTTCTCCCCTGAGGGCAAAATCCCCACATAGAGGGCATACTTACTGCATACAAGCTTATGGTTATTTTAGATATTGTTATATAACCACAAATCTAGTTCACATGGATAAAGGTGGCAAATCAATGCATATCGCAGTTTGTCATTTTCTGGGCTGTGTCTGATGCTATTGTTATTACCGATTGTATACTTTAGTCAAGGTGACAGAACTGTTCCAATCAGTTGTTCTTCCTTGTATGCCAAGACTGAGATTGCCTGAGGGTCATGAACAACACTACAGTAGGCCAGGGGAAAAAACCCAGGGGCTAGGCCAAATAGACAGCAAGTTCTCAGCCCCAGTAAATTGAAGAGGTAAGATCTTAAAACAGACTCAAACCCCAAAAACCAGCTACACCTGGAAGACACCCCTGCAAAGTAGTCAATTCCAAAGGGTTCTCAATAGTAGCAATACAGTCTGCCATAAGCAATTTACAAGCATCAACTCAGGAATTAAACTAAAACAAACAAACAAACAAACAAAAACCCAGAAAATGAGAAGACACATAAGCAAGATGCAACCCCAGACTTGCAGATTGCCGAAGGCAGATCCAGGGGGCAATAAAATGGAACAATCTGAAAACCACCCACCTGGACTCTTGAATGTGGTAACAGTGGAAGGAACAAAGCAGATGAATGAGGTTCTAGAAAAAAATCAAATCAGCAATAATTTCTCACATAACTATAGAGATGGTGACCAAAATGAAAGACATGATTAGTGACCCTAGAGTAGATACAGATAAAAAAAAAAGCTAAAGTTCTAATAGTAGGTATTTTTTAATAAATATGACATAAGGATATCCACAAGCAACATCAATTCTTAATAGAAATACAATTCAGTCAGCCACATATTTTGGATTGAGGATTTAGAAAATTTCGAGATGCTTCCTCACAAATATGAAGGTTCTCTTCTTGTGCACTAATTTGCAGGGGGGTTGTGAGGGTCAGTAATAACAAATGTAAAGCCTACAGGAGGGTCAATAAATAGTAGCTTTATTTCCCGAGAGCCTTGCCATTAAATTGTAAGAATCCAGGAGTATATTTTTCATTTGGCCAAAGTTGTTTTCATTATGGAGGTAAATACACTCCTCATGCTCAAGCTAAAACTGCATTACAATCAAGTGGTGTACCCTGATTACTATTAGCTACAGATCTGATGGTATTTCTTCCCAGCCTTTTAACAAATATTATTTGTCTTCTTTAACAGCTTTCACTGCAATAGAATCTCAATGCAATAAGCAGAAATGGAAAAGAATCCACTATGACATGATCTGTGTATTTTCTTTTGTTACTAATACACTTCATTTGTATTGCCATGTAAGTGTTTATCCTGCCTGTATTACAACAAACAATTTACACTGCATCTCCAGCTTAACAGTCCATGAGTAGGACCTCATTTGGAGTGAGTGCTATTCAGCATTGTGCTTTGCATGTAGAAGTTCCTTAGAAATCAGGGAACTTCTGTGATACAAACACTTTCATGGGCTAGGCAAGTATCAGAAATCAATGAAGCAAGAATAATACAAAATAATAGGGATCCAGAGGGACATACAAAATTGAAGAGTGTACATCCCATCAAAAGACAAAATAAGAAAACAAACTGATACAAAACAAAACATTCTACTGGGGGGAAAAGCTAATCTATTAAGGCTACATTAGACTAGCAGGCATACAGTTTATGACTTATGCATAAATCATAGATGAATTGAATTAGAAACTGAAATAGTGCTAAGAAAGTATGAAAAATGGATTAACCGAAGAAAATTACAACTCAGACTCAGAGCCAAAGTCCCATTCGTTCTAGCTCATTCTCTGTGATCCTTTGCTCTCTCTCTCCAACTCCCTTTGATTTCCATGATGTCAGTACCTCGCCATTGCTCTTCATATCATCTTCCTTGATGGGCAAACTTGAGGACTTTATTTTTTATTGTGTTAAAATTCACAAAATATAACACTCGTGACTGTAACTATTTTAAAGTGTACAATTCAGTAGTATTTGGCACATTCACAGTGCTGGGCAGCTATCATTACTACCTAGTTCCAGAACATTCTCACCACCCCAAAAGGAGACCCTGCCCATTAAGCATTCACTCCTTACCCGCTGGGCATCTGGTAACCACGAGCCGGCTTACTGTGTGTGAGACCTTTATTTTTGCTTTCCCTTGCAACCGCCGTTTAGTCAACATTAAAAAAAGAAAGAAAAAACAAACAAACAAAAAAAAAAAACAGGACAGACCTGAAATCTCATAAAGTTAAAAAGTAGAGCAAAGAGGGCAGATGAAGTGATTAAGCTCTCTAGTTGCATTCTCTGGGGTTAAAGTCAAAGCTAAAGGGAAAAAAATACTGACAGCCCCTTTGCTTCCTTAGTAAGGACAAAACTCAAAAGATGAGACAGTTTCCTATTTTCTCAGTTTTTAACTGCATTGATTTTTTCTTTCTCAGTTTCTTAAAGACTGATATGTTCTAAATTGCATCTTTTTAAATACAATAAATTCTATGATCTAATGAGATAATTTACTTTTTGAACTATCTTTCCTCTTCTCCATCGGGTATTTGTCTTCTTAATTCCCTAAATTGTGGTTGATGATATCCCTTTGCCCCTGCACATACTTTCACATTATGCGTCTTGTTGCAAACCTCAGAAACGTCCCCCCTCAGCCCACGCTGTTGTCATTGACTGGCTCAGGAGTGACTGATTTCAGTGTTTGTGGCAACCAGCTGAGGTCCTCAGGAGAAGGTCCGCCCTTTAAGACCAGTTTCTCTAAAATAAAGAATTGCCCTTATTCTTTACATTTTATCATGTTAATTATACCACTGTAGAGAAAATACCTCTTCAGGTGCAGTGCAATCACAATAACTCTGTGCTGGTCAGAACTTGAGATACTTAGATGTCAGTCTTTAGTCACTTACTAATCTATCATGGTAAATTCACCTCTACCTGATTTGCATTTTTCTCCAGTTTTAGGAAATTAGGAAAAAAGCTCTGCACACATACATGTAGAGGAAGTATCCAAATTAACTTCAAAATAATATGAATCTAATTTTAAAAATATAACCACATTTTCTACCTTTAACCTTTTCCAAGAAAATCTCTAACATTTAAAAAGTGACTTCTGGGGCTGGAGATTTAGCTCAGTGGTTAGAGTGCTTGCCTCATGAAGCATAGGGCCCTGAGTTCAATCCCCAGCATTGAAAAAAATAAATAAATAAAAGGAGACTTCACTCTAGAATACAAATGCATTTTCCATATTCCAAAGAAAATGTACAAATAGCTATTGAAGGAAAAAAATTATCTAATCTTTTTACTTAATTTTGTTGAAAGTGAGATACAAACACGCTACAGATAGTAGTCCTTCTGTGACTAAATAATTTTACAAAGTCAACACAAACAGAGTTACAATGGTAACATTCAAGTCACCAATACTAACTTGGGTTGTTGGATGATGGTCTTCAGCAGCCAGTTTCTTCATTGTGAACACAGTACTGACTGCAGAGGTGGGGCCAAGGGCAGCAACGGGGAAGGGGGAAGGAGGATCACAGGAACTGGATTCACCCCTCCTCTTGTATCATTGGAATGACTGATTCTCTGCTCCTTCCCTCTACTCAGATTATTGTGGAACACTCCACTATCTGCCCTTCAGTTTAAGTAAATGCATCACATAAAACTTGGGTTGTCCCCGGCTCTGTTCTTGCTGGACTTCAACAATTAAATATATACTGTTCAGTACCAAAACAAGCTCAATTGCACAAGACCACTTAAGCCATAATGTTCCATCTGATACGCATAAGTATACAGATATCCATTTTAGATTTCCTTAATGTTTAACATGTAGAAAGCTGTAAAGCTGAGATTCACAGTGAGGTCCTTCTACTCCACTACACCACCCAGACGAAACAGGCTGGTGCTTTTTCATGATCTGAAGTTACTATGGCAGAACTTGTGGTTCAGCAGGAGAACCATGAGATCTGAATTCAGATCACCAGAGTTGAGCTCTGCTGCGAGTTTAGACCTGTTGTTGAACCTGTCTGGGTGTCAGATTCCTCATCTGAAATGTAAGGAGGTTATATTAGATCGTTGCAAGGATGCTTTACAGTCTAAAATTCTGTAAATTTTTTATGCTTGCAGAATATCCCATATGTGACAATGGAATGATTCAAGCAGTAGTCTTCCCTTTTGCTGTGGTTTCTGATTCTATCACTAAGCATCAAACGCTAGGTCTAAAGCAAGGGGAAGGACTGGGAAATAATTCTGCAAATCTGGGAAGCATCTATTCCAGATTAATAGCAAAAGGGTAGCCATCTATTGAAAGATATGGTAAAAGAATGAACACACAAGCAAACTGAAGTCCTACACATTATCTTGGAATCACCACGTTAGAGTAGAGAAAGCACCCTGGAATCAGTCATTTTACAGATGCAAGTTATGTCACATAACCAGTTCATATCATAGACAAGATTTTATTACCTGAGTTACTAAGGTCCAATGACCACAATACCCTAAAAATTTCCTTCTCATGCTCACTACAAAAGAAAAAAAATACGGAAAAATAAAGCAGTATTAAAGAGTGATTAAGAATAGACTCTGGAATTAAACTGTCTGGTCCAAATTCTAAAAGCATCATGTAGTGACTTTGAGGCAATCACGTAAACTCTTTGTTTTCTTCACCTAAAAAACAGGGACAACAATAATTACACATACTTCTGGTTTATCAGAACAACTAGAAGAGCAGGCTGTGTACATTGTTCAGTACACTATTTGAACCATAGGAATTAATAAATATTAGCTAGGATTAAGACTGATCTGTAAATTTAATACATGTGGTAAGTCTGCTTTAATTTTCATTTAATATTTAAGTCAAATTTTGTAAACATTTTAATTTTACTTCTTTCATCAGCAATCAGGAATAGAATTATTCTAGAATGATTTTTCAAGGATGGTCAGTTTAGAAGTTGACTATGATAAAAGATGCCCACTACCAAAAAGGAATTCTAAAAACAATTTTAAGAAGTTTCCTGAGTATAAAGTTCCTTCCACTGTAGTATTCTAAAGCCAAAATATTCCTTCCTGAAGACCCCGCAAAAATGAATCACAAATTTCACATAAGGAATATTTCATTCACCATTCTCAAGATTTTCTCTTTTTTTGGTGCTGGGGATCGAACTCAGGGCCTTGTGCTTGCAAGGCAAGCACTCTAGCCACTGAGCTACATCCCCAGCACTATTCTCAAGATTTCCATCCACTATTAATCAATTGATTATTTGATTTTTGCCAGTATATGGTCATTGCTTTAATATCACCACATTTAGCTGGCAGCAATTACATCCATTCGACACACTGTGTATGAAATCTCAAAAGGCCTTTATGACTGTTTATCTCATCTTTATGGACCTTTAAACTTAATAGCTTTCCTTGCAGTAAAAAAAAAAAAGTAATTTCCAAAAGTTAAGCATCTCCTTAAGGCTACTACCAGGCTGTTCAGTTGATCAAAATTATGATGTCATCCAGACACATACTTCCTGTGCCCTTGCTCTTAAACTGTTCTCTAATTAACAGTGTGCAGAGGGAGAGGGAGGCAGGAGTTTCGTGGTCCCCTGTTGTTGAACAAGGACATTAGTCAAAGGAAGTATTGGGTCAGCTCAGGGAATACTAACGTTGTAGTTTTGCTCTGGTTCAATAGTTTTAAAATAATATATAGGTTTGTTTAAAACTCACAGTATAGTAAACTGCCTCAGAGTAATCATCCCTTCCTCGCCTGCTTTTTTGCTGAAATGAGAGTTGGAAGAATATAATCAATAAGACCAGCTCAGGGGCACATTCTCCAACTTGCCTCTTCAACAACTCATTCTCTCAGATTGTCATTCTTTCTCCTTTTCTTCCTCGATAAAATGTCCCCATCCTCTGCTATTTCCAAAGACCTCCATTAATCCCATCTCTCCACACTAGCCTTCTCATTCCCACCAAACATATTCTGTCCAGTATTCTTTCCTTCAAGCTCCCCCATCCCACAGCACCCACCACTCACATGCTCACACCGTACTCCCGTTCGTTCCAGTGGACCGAATCTGATTCTGCCCCCAGGTCATCCGTCATTTAAACCAACGGGCCAGGGAAACCCAGAAAGATGCAGCTTCAGCAGTCTGGCCAAATATGACTTTTCTAAAACAGGCGTGAACGTGTTCGTTACCCACATAAAAGATACTTAGGAGGGGAAAAGAGCAATTTAAAGTGACTTAATAGGATTAGTGATTTGAGGCTTGAAAAAATTTCCTGACGAAAATAATCACATTTCCCAATAAACCCAAATCATCTCACTTTTCTAAGATAATTAGTCCAAAACAATTTTAAAATTAGAACTAAAAATAAACTCAGCTCCTAATGTTCTTACTAGTTGTAGAATTAATTCTGTGGTTCCTTCACAAAGCCACAAAGGTAATGATTAAAAAGAAAAGAAAAGAAAAAACCCTGACAACCTGTGTAACAACTTCAGCGTCAGCCTTTCTCACCCTTAGCGTGGTCGATACTCGGGGCAGATAGCTCGCTGCTGTAGGACACGGTCCTGTGCATTGCAGGCTGCTCAGCAGTATTGCTGGTCTCCACCCACAGGTGCCAGTGACACCCGAAAACATCTTCAGACATTGCCGGATGTCCTCTAGGGGGCGAAAGCATTTCAAGCTAAGAGCCTTTTTCACAGACGCTGAGGAAACTGCTCGCCCTAAATCTGGTGTTAGTGCGCTATGACTCATCAGTCAGTTTCTACAAATAAAGTTTTACTGGAACGCAGTCACACTCGTTCACTTACTTATCACCTTATGGCTGCTTTGATACCAGTAGGAAGTAGAGTAGGGGTAACAGCAACTGTGTGACCCACAAAACCAAAAACATGTACCATCTTGTTATCAAGTAGCTCCTTTTTTTTTTTTTTTTTTTGGTGCTGGGGACCGAACTCAGGGTCTTGTGCTTGTGAGGTAGGCACTCTAACCACTGAGCTAAATCCCCAGCCCCAGGCAGCTCCTTTTAAAAAGTGGCTCGCCAATTGAACATTACCAGGTTCTGGGTTCCTCGCCTCTCCCTCAGGAGTTAGATTCCAGGTACTTCTTGTCTCAAACAAAAAAAAATTAAACAAAACAAGCAAAAAGCAGTGGACAAGTCTACTCCACAAAGTAAAAGTGAAGAGTGAGGGAGAAACTGGCTCTGCAGAGAGAGCTTGGGCCGAGTAAAAGGAGAAAAAGCAATAAAAGGACACCTTGGAGAAAGCAAGGCAGGATAGTGTGAAGAAAGTCACAAGAGCAAGCTCTTCTTGGCATCTATGTCCTTTCACATTGTCCAAATTTCAAGGAAACCCTCGAGACCTTCTACATACAGGTCCTGAGAGGCGGTGCTGGGATCCTGCATCTCAGGCTGACATCAGGTCTAAGGCAACCTATTGAAAACCTGCTCAAATTCCCAAGAGAAGTCCACATATAGGGCCTCAGGAACTGTCCTGTCCATGTGTTCAGGGATCTTGTAATTAACAGGTCACACCCACTTCCCCAGCCAGCTCTGCCATGCCCTAATCTCCCATATCACTCTAGCTCTTTACATAAAGTTTAGCAAATACTGTCTTAGTTTATTGATTTTGATCGTTTTTCTTAGTGGTGACTTTTTTTTTAATAATGACATCTTACATAGAACTTGTGTTAGATAAAGTCCAGACAGAATATTTGACTTGGATAATTTGAGGAAGCCAAGTATAGACTGAATAATTTATGGGTGCAATTTCAAAGGCATTGCAAGGTATACAGAAGGTGCAAGGGCTGAGAAAGCTGGGCACTATTACCATCTCTAGGCCACAGAGGCGAAAGGCCAAGATAATCATGCGGGAAGGAGTCAGAAGTGACACCTTCCCTCCAGTCTCTAGCGCTCTCAGTGGCCAGATTCAAAAAGAAACAGAAGGGGAACAATCCATTGAATTGTTCCATGTAGGTCGGCCTCCTGGGTCCCAGAGCAGTGTGGGGAAGGAGAGAAAGGGGGCTGGGAACAAACGGAAGCTAATCCGCAGGGCTGCTCCACGTGCAGCAAAGCTCCAGGGATATCTGATGGAGAAGTGCTGACGTCAGCATGGGTTAGCCTTTCTCTGACCAGGGCTCCAAGGAACACAGCTTGAGAATCCTGCCCTAGATCATTTTCTGATGTTCTGACTTTGTCTCCTTTCTAAAACAGCATTAAAAGATTGAGTATTTTAGTGCTATCTTTCTGACAAACTTCAGTCCTTAAATCTATTCCCGCCATGCCCAAGTCATCCAACATGCCCCCATTCGCCCCTGTCCTCTATCTTTTCTGCTCACGTCCTCATACTGCCCACTGATTTAAAAAATTTTAAGTATCCTGATTACTGAGTCTACCTTGTGTCATAACAGCAGAGATGAGGGGCCGAATTTGTGCTGAGATTCCTGTGACTTCCAGTATTTGGCTGAAACTGCTCTGAATATCCTACTCAGAAAATCTGGTGGCCTTTTCCTCAAACCTCCTTGTCTTTCACCTCTCCGTAGCAAAGAAGTTTTCGGACCTTCCTTCCCTCTTCATTTACTTCTTCTGGCTTTCATAGTACCATATAGTCTATGATTTTCTCATAGTTCTTGGACCAGTTCCTCTTTATACTTTTCACTGATAGTTCTAATGAAAGAAAAGAAATTTCTCCAAAAGGCCTAATTACGGATGATCCTCCCCAACAATACAATTAAATCCTGTCTTTAGAATGCTAATAACATCCCTTGGACAAAATTCTAGAATTAAAAATCTTATGCATAAGTAGTTTCAGTGCAACTGGTAAATTATAAAATATCATTCCCTTCTCAAACCTTCCTACATTATCCATTTCTCTTAATGTCCCCATTTCCCTAGTTTCGAAATCCCAAAGTGAGGACAGAATAGAAATTTCAAAACTGGAAGGACCTTCAAAATCATATAGCTCAGTGTTACCACTCTGAATGAGAACAGTAACTTCTTTGTCTCCTTTGCTTTGGATAAAAATTCTGAATAATCCAGCCCCTGTTTTACTGGCCATTCTCTCTTGGCCATAGGAACATTATGGTTTTTGTGTTTTATTTTTTGTTTGTTCTTCTTTGAGGAGGGGAGGATGCTGGAGACTGAACCCAAGGCTTCCTACGCACTAAGCACATGTTCAACTACTGAGCTACGCCCCAACCCTTATTACTGTAGTTTTGACTCTCTCCTCTGAGAGGTGCTATTAGATCTTTATCTACAGTTTGGTCTTTGTGATGCTTAATTTTACACTCCTGCTTGATTGGGTGACATGATGTCCAAACTTTTGTTCACACATTACTCTGGTGGTTCTGTGGGGGCAGGGGGAGGAGGTTCTGGATGAGATTACCATTGCCATTTGGGTCAGTAGACCAGGTAAGCAGCTTGCTCTTCCTCATGGGAGTGGACTGTGTGCAATCTGTCAAAGTCTGATAAGAATAAAAAGACTGAGTGAGGAAGAATTTCTTCCACCTGACTGGGATTTGTTTGTTTGTTTTGTTGTTGTTGTTGTTGTTGTTGTTGTTTGTTTGGCCGATTGGTTGGTTTTATTTTTGTTTTCTGCTTCGGGACAGAGCCGAAGCACCAGCTCTTTGTGTGCCTGGATCCTGCTGGCTCTCGGACTGGGCCTGCCCACTGGCTCTCTTGCATCTCTGGCCTACCAACTGCAGGCTTGTCACACGGCACAATCACACCAGTTAACTCCTTATACAGACGATGGGTAAATGTCCACGCCCCATGAGTTCTGTTTCTTCCGAGAACTTTGAGTAATAGAGTCTTTCAAACACTAGTCCTATATTTTCAAAATGAAGTATAAAATCTCCAGAAGGATGTAGTGCTGACAGCTCCAACTCAAATGCAAGATGGATTTTTTTTTTTATTCTATCCACCCATTGACTTGTTCATTTACTAATGATTTATGAAATGTCTGCTATGTGCTGGGTATAGGAAATTAGCTCCTGGCCTCAAATACTTCAGTGAGCAGCAGGGTCAACACATAAAAAAAAAGTCACGATTTAATATGAAAAAAAAAGTCATAATTTAATAGACGTATACAAGGCAAAGTGGTGAGCCAAAGTGCACAAAGGTGGGAAGGAGCTGATTATCAGTCAGGTTTCTTGGGGAGTAAAGCTTGTGGAAGACATAGCCACCAGATGGGCAGGAAGGATAATTTGATGGAAGAAATAATATTTCAGGCAAAGGCTAAAATATGTACAAAGGAAGTACATGAACAGCTGTGAAAACAATAGTAGTTATGTGCTGAAGACCAAGAGTTAATTATATCTAGGTGTGGTGGTGCGTGCCTATAATCTCAGCACTCCAGCAGGCTGAGGCAGGAGGATGGTCAGTTTGAACCCAGTCTGGCTGATTTAGCAACCTGTCTCAGAAAAAAAAAAATTTTAGAAGGACTGGTGATGTAGCTTAATGTATAGGCCCTGTGTCTAATCCTCAGTACCACAAAGAAGAATTTAATCATGATTTCCAAATATTATGACAATAAAATTATTGATGTATAAAGGTTCCTCATTTTTTTTTCTCTATGTGCTTATGAAAAAGAGTTTTGGCACAATTGTACTTAGTCTTTCCTTTTCCCCTACCTTCTAAGGGAGTCTTGCCGTGCTACTCCAGCTTGTGTCATTTTTAATGGAATGAAGGAAGGGAAGGAGAGAGGAAAGCAAGAGTGAGAAAGAACAGGGCTAAGAGTTATTCCAGGTTTGGGGAGGGGGTGTTTTTTCCTTTGGAGATAAAATTGTTGGAGAGAGTAACTGCATCCATAAAAACTATCTATTTAAAGAATGACTATTGAGGGATTTTTATGGCCTCCTTATAACATAAGAGAAATAGTTGTGTTATTTTTTTTTTTAATTGCATTTAAACCACAAGGACTAAACCATATGGATCACCACATAAAATTTACAGTCATTTTCCTAATACGTCATTCTTTTCATCCATCTGGACATAAAATCTTAAAGTGGTAGAATAGAATTTGACTGAAATTGATCCACTACCCTTTCGGGTTGTGGGACCTGAGTGACTAAACCTAAGTGGCAGTTCCACACCCTGGACGTGATGATTAGTGAAGGCAAAGGAGTATGACTGAACTCGGGCCAATGCAATCCAAGGAAATGTTGTTCCGGAAATGACGCTTCTCCATTTCTCTTAGTTAATGTTCGCTGGAGGAGCAGAATCAATAGACAAATATATGTGTAATTCTGCAAGGGGATTTATTAGGCAGGGTCACAGGCTCAGAGGCGGGAGAGTCCAAAATGGCTGTCTGTGCACTGGAGAGACAGAGTCTCACAGTGCTGCTCAGCCCGAGAAGATGGATGCCAGAAAACAGGAAGATCAAGGACGCAGCCCCAGTCCGGGGCCAAGGCCTGGAAGCCCACTGGAGGGCCACCCCCAGTGCAAGTCTGCGGTGGACGGCCTGAAGAAACTGGAGACCAATCAATGTCCAAAGGCAACCGGAGCCTTTCAAAAAGGAACGGAGATGTGATACGTATATGTACCATTAGCCCATGATGATTATATGCATTACATATCACAAACATATTCTAATAACATCTTTAAAAAGGAACACTTCCTTCTTCTCATCCCTTTTATTGAGCGTGGGCCACAAGCCTATTGATGGACCGCCCCAACTCAGTTTCCTGGCCTATATAGCAAACATCCATTGATATACCCAGAACAGTACTTTATTAATCTGCTAGGATTAATAATCTGCTATTAATCTGCATTTCTTAATTAATTTAAGTTGAAATTCACATATTTTGATCAAAAGTCACACCATTTTTTTCTCTTTAAGAGACCATTTCACTCTTCACTGTGCTTCATGTGAAGCCACAGATGATATTATTAAATCCAAGATAATATTGTTAATATTAAGCCAAGCCTGAAACCTCCCTCTCAATGTACCTTTTCACAGTTGCACCACATTAATCTTCCTAAGGCGTCCATTTGCTGCTTAAAAATGTCCTTAGTGATGACACAGTGAAATCCACACCGTGTAGTCTGATGTCAGAATCATTTCGCTACCTGACACCAACCGAAGCCCAACACTTGCCCTTTCAGACTCCCTTTCCTCTTCATCAAGTTCTAGTGAGCTCTTAAGTGGGCAGAAAAAGGAAATTTTACCATGTCGTTTCCTATTTTTTAAAATATTGATCTTAACCTAATGATATGTTTCATAGTCTTAATGCCGCCAATTTCCATGATGAAGGAATCAACAGGCACCTTCTCGAAATTCAAATAGTCATCAATTTGCAACCCTTCCAGGTAATATCACCCTGAATGGTAAACTCTACTGCAAATTTCATCTGGACAGTGTCCATGAGTCATACAAATGCATCTACAGAGGAGCTATACTGTATTGAGCATTGTGCCACTTTCAGGATGATAAGAAGAGGAAACAACTCATACTTTCCAGCATGTCCTTTGTGCCAGGCCCTGTTCTAAGCCTTAGACCTGTAGTAACCCATTTAATCTTCACAGCTGCCATATGAAGCAGACGTTACTGGTTTCTCCCATTTTAGAGAACACCAGGGAGCAGAAATTGAATAAATTACTCAAGCTGTCACAACTCATAAATGCCTGGAGTCAACTACTCTACCAACTCCTGGTGTTTTTTATTTACAGGAACAGACCCTCAGGCCCTTATATTTGCAAGACTTGTAAATTTGTTTGGCAAAATTTTCAAATTTCTCTTTAGTAAATGTAACTCAATTGTTGCATTAGCTAAAAATATTTCAATATCATATTTTAGTAATTGGTCAAAATAATTTGGGTTATATAAACATATCAATTTTTTCAGTTTGAATTTTTTTAATCCAGTTGCCATGGCCAACTTCAAAGATGACCACTAATGCCCACATCTCCTGGTGTTCATATCCTTGTGTGGTCTTCTGCCACATTTTACCAGGTTAGTCTGCGTGGCCAATAGAATATGGTAAAAGTAATGGTACGTCACTTCTAAAATTTGGGTATCAAAGGCTATCTATTCTATCTTGGACCACTGCCCACCAATCATTTGCTCTGGGAAAATCCAGCTGCTGTGTCTGGAGGCCTGCCGGGCAGCCTGCAAAGAGCCCTATATGACAGGAACTGAGGTCGCAAGCTATCAGCAAGAAGGACAGAGGCTGCCAAAGATCACCCGTGTGAATTGAGAAGTTCACCCTTCCCCAGCCACTCTGTCAGATGCAATGAAATCTCCAACTGACACCTGAATGTAGGCTCATGAGTTGTGTCCCCATCCCCCAAAATGAAGTCCTAATTTCCACTATCTCAGAAGGTGGCTGTGTCTAAAGAGGAAATTAAAGTTCAAGATCCCATGTCTGGGCCCTCATTTGTGTCTCTAAATGTTGAGATAAGGCCTTCAGAGAGATTACTGAATTAAGAGTAGGCCTTTAAGGTGGGCCCAAATCTATTCTGACTCACGTCCTTATAAGAAGAGAAAGGTTTTATTAGAAAACATACACCAAAAAATAAATAAATTTTAAAAAAAAGAAAGAAAAACATACATCAGGAACTCATGTACAAGAAGGACCATCATGAGAAGAAGCAGAAAGAAGATGGCTATCTACAGGCCAGCGAGGGAGGCCTCAAGGGAAGCCTTGATCGGAAAACTTCAGCCTCTAGAGTTGCGCAAAAGCACATACCTAAGCCACCCATTAAGTGGTATTCTGCTAGGGCAGCCCTAGCAGACGAGTATAAAGATCTTGACCCAGAACCACCCCGTTAATCTGCTCCTGATTCTTGACCCACAGAAACTGTGAAATAATAAATGATAGTTCTTTTAAGCCACTAAATTTTGGAATGATTTGTCATGTAGCAACAGATAAGTATTTCACCACTCAATTGCTTAGACTCCGTGTCGTACAGTGACAAGTGATTTGTCTTTCTAAATCTGTGCTGTGATTAAATGCCATAATGCTTTTGGCATATGTTAGAGATCATTTGTTTGTTGTTGTTATCTCAATTGTCTGGAAAGTATTTTATTCATGACGTTTGCTTTTTCCATCCATATCATTTCTTTTTAATGTGAAGAAAAATAGAAAAGGAACGGATTAAATCATAGATTTTTTAAATAATCTAGAATTTCACAAAATCTTTCTTTAATATTTGCTGCCTATTTTCTTTATCACTGATATAGAAAACTGTCTTTTCACATATTGAAAGAAACAGGTGGCAACACTTCTTATTTTCTTTATGAAATCGAAGAGTTATAGAGGAATTTCTTTTATGCCAAATTATAAACATATCTGTACATAGCAGAGGTTTTTAAAACTATCTTTCAGTTCTGATGATGAATGTTAGACAAATGTACCTTCGTTTATTCATGGGATCATTATTATCCATTCACTCAAAAAGTATTTGTTTGATGCCTGCTGTGTATCAGATGCTGTTACAAACATCAAGAATATAGCAATATACAAAACAGATGAAAAATCCTGTTCTTGGAGAGACAACAAAACACATGAAAAATACATTAAATTCATAACATGCTAGGTGGCGGGAAGTGCAGGAAAACTGCAACTCCAGAACCTTGAAATATTTCTGGCTACAGCCAGCTCCCCTTGGATGACAAAGACGTTGGGCTGTCAAGGAGAAGCATGTCTTGTAAACAGTTCTGTGTTGATCATCATTATTAAGTCTTATAATGTTTCAAGGTGTGAGAGGTAGGTTCTTGTTCCAGTTTGGCTCTTATTTTTTTTGGTGCCGGGGATCGAACTCGGGTCCTTGTGCTTGCCAGGCAAGCACTCTAACCACTGAGCTAAATCCCCAGTCCCAAGTTTGGCTTATTTTTAAAGCTAACTTTCATGGTTGGTTTCAATGTAAAGCATTTATGCTCAGGATTATAATGAATTATATCAGCAGCAAAGTCATATATTTGAAATGTCTCTGAATGTGATGAAGTGGCATTGAAATTAAAAGCATATGAGGCGTCACTGTTTTCTCTTTGCGAATGAGATTATAACTACAGGAAACTTGATCACAAACAATGATAACCCTTTTTCCTATTATATTCTGAGAAGATAATTGCTTTAAAACTGAATATGATATTGCCATGGTTAGAGATGTTTTATACTTAGCTTCCAAACACATAACATTTTATGGCCTAATGTATCCACGAGAAATGAAAAATGCTGTGTGTGCATGTGTGTGTGTGTGTGTGTGTGTGTGTGTGTGTGTGTGTGTGTGTGTCAGAGAGAGACAGAGACAGAAAGAGAGAAGTACTTTGTTACTTTGCTGGACATTACACTTCATTACATGGTTATGAGAACAGAGAGGACAAGCAAAGCGCCAGAAAAATAAGCAATGAAAAAGCCCTGGAGTGTGATCAGCCATGAAGTTGTAATTTGGGCCTTCTGTGACTCAAGCAATGAGTTAATAAGCCAATAAAATATGTGTTCATTTTAGATGCTCACAGACAAAAGCATTTAAAGCAAAATGCTTTACATGACCAATTTCCCCTAAGTCGAGGTGATACTCTTGTTTCCCAAGATGCCTTAAATATCTATCAGAGCTGTCTGTACTATTGAAAAATATAATCTCCACATAGCTCTCAAGACCACCTCCACACACAGCACTATAAATGGCAGGAATAAAATGAAAATAAAGTGATTTATAGTGGATGGTAATCTATCCTTCCTCCCACCACCTCTCAAAACTAAAAGCCATAAACTAAATAGTGGATGTTCTTCATTTTTGTTATGAGTCAGCAAGTTTGGCTATTTCTCTATAGTTAATAAATATTCACTGGGAATGAAGTAAATTTCTATCTAAAAATATGACTTTTCACAAAGAACAACATTCATCTCAGAACAAGGCACTATTAGTCACAAAATACACAAATAAAATGTTCTCAGGGTTCCAAAGTCTCTGTATAAGCGGCAACTTGTGGGACAGAAATTCACCCACAGGAAACCACAGCCATCGTTTGCATATAGAATTGCGGGTTCAGGCCTCACCTGTCATTGATTGGCCAAGAGGCCTTGAAGGGCTGCCTTACTTTCTCAAGTTTCAGTTTCTGCTGTAACACGATGCTAGAAATGCCTGTGATTTAGGATTACCTTGAAAATAAAATGAGCTAGTATGACTTAGGTGTTCGGAATACAACTGGAACATAAAAAGCACCCAACAAAAGTTAATGATGGTTGTTTCAGAGCCGTGGTTGTCAGTGTGAGTTCCCTGGACCAGTAGCCTCAGTAGCAGCTGGAAATTTGTCAGAAATCCACATTCTCAGACCCTATCTCCAGACCAACTGAATGAGAAACTCCAGGAGGGGGGCCTGGAACTGTCTTAACAGCCCCCCAAGTGACTCCAGCACACACAGAAGTCAAAAAAGCAATGCTTTTAGAATAAAGGATAAAGAAAATAAATCCTAGCACTATTCAATTCTATAATTTATTATTACAAATTTCTGTTTTGTAATTGTTTAAATGCAAGTGAATGGCGGGGGTCCCCTGTACATGCCCTTTAATTCTTATGTGGGCTGGACCTAAAAACTGAATTGATGTAAGAGCTAATTGATACATGTATTAATTTTTTTAATTAAATATACATGGGGTAAGTCACCAGAGAATAAAGTCTAAAGAAATAATAAAATTACAATACATGTATATTTTTTAAACAAAGATCAATAAATTTGTGAGGGGATAACAAGATTATGTGGACTAGGATAGTAAATTCTAGGGATGTTACTAAAGGACATACGGGGCAGAGTGTAGAGGCCAGAGGAAGAGAAGGGTTCCTTCACAGTTTGTTTATTCTGATTCACTGCAGCCACATGATCAGCCCGGCTCGACTGTAAGATGAGGGTAAGTGTGCACTGAATCCAGAACAAAGCTAGATATAAGCATGTAACCGATTTCTAAGTGTGCAGTTCGTTGTTCAGTATCATCAATAAGTTGTGTGCATAAAAATGTCATTTATAATAAAGTGAATTTCAATGTTTATTTTTGTCACCTCATTCTCCTCATTGTTGCCATAGTGATTTTTCTGAAGTACATAGTATTCCATCTGCCCCTACCCGGTTAAGAAGGCACAAATGGCTCCATTGAAGCCTAGCACGTAAGTACCTTTGTCACCTGCCGACATGGGCCTCCTCCTAGACCGGCCCCTCCCTTTGGTTCCTCCTTCCTCTGACCTTTAGGAGAACTGAGTGCCTACCTCTTATATAATAATTCTTACACCGTATTATAGTAGTCATTTAAGTGGCAACCTCTCAACAAGAGTTTTCCTCTACTTTTACTGACAGCAAGAAGTACATTTTTATTTTTATGCCCCCAGCAGTTGGCATCAAGCCCAGCATAAAAGAGGTACTTGATAAATAAATAAAGACTTTTCGCAGATCTAAAATGTGAAATCTGTGTATGACCACACAGTCCAGCCCAGGAAACACAGCAATCACCCAGAGGCCTTCTCTACCCACAGAGGCACCAAAAACTTTAAATCCTGAGAACAAATCTCTGCCACTTCGAAGGTTCCAGAGTCAGCCTCAATGCAAGAGACACATTGTATCTTCAAGACAGAGGACCCTATCTGTTGCCACTGTCTCTGACAGTCACCAAAATTTTCATTTCATTTAAGATAGTCTAACTCCAGAAATTGAGTTAGGTCTGAACCCAATCTCAGGTTTGTAGCTTCAAGAGTTAAGTCAAAGATGCAAAACGAGCCGGGTATACTGAGTGGTTTCAGAGCAGCTGACCCTGTTTGTCGGCCTGCTGAGTAAGCCTCCTGGCCCCAGCCCTCCAAAATCATCATCGTTATTTCCCAATCCACAACCCACCACCCTCCACCTCGCTTCCCTCACAGCCCAGCTATGATTTCACCACCTCTTCAATTGGCATTTTGGAATATTTTTTCCTTCTCAACTCAGCGCTGCTCTGTGTCCCTGGTATTTTACTCTTGCTAATAATTTAGCCAGAAGTATTTGGCCCAGGGTAGCTGGAACAAACAGCCAGCTATCTCAGCTCCCTCCCTGGGAGCACAGTGTTGAAGAGTTATAACGCCTTAAATGAACTGTATACTGTTTAGAGTGATTCTGTTCGTTTAACTGCTCATGATCATTTCTGACTATTGTCATGTCTCTGAGACCAAAAGATACAGCTCCACCTTTAGAGTGAGTAGGAGCAACAGATGGGTACGGTAGAGTACTGACTGCCCCTTGCAAGTTCCCAGCTCTTTGAGCTAGGTCTGTCTTGAGAAACAGTTCCCTGAACTGTTTCTTAGTTCCCTGTTGCTTAGACATTCTGAGATGTCTAAGACTCCTTGCCTGTAAGCTTTTGTAATACCCTCCTTGCAAGGACCAATGGAAACCTCATCTTTGCAGGACTTCCGTAAAGATCAAATTCTGTTAAATTAACAAAGTACTTGGTACATACCACGTATATTATTAAAAAATTAACGAATTGTGTACAATATTATAATTGAACTTTGAGGGTATATTAATATTCTAGGGTTGCCATAAAAGTATTAAAAAGTGGTTTAGAACAACAGGAATGTATTGTGTCACAGTTGAGGACATTAGAAGTGCAAGGTGAAGGTGTTGGCTGGACCATACTTTCTCTGAGAGGTCTAGAAATGCATCCTCCCTTGTCCTTTCTAGACACTAGCAATCCCTGGCATTCCTGGATGCATCACGTCATATGACCATCTTCTCCCTGTGTGCCTTCGCGTCATCTTCCCTTTGTACGTGTCTATCTCTGTGTACAAGTTTCTACTTTTTGTAAGGACACTAGTCATATTGGATTAGAGCCTAATGACCTCATCTTAATTTTATTGCCTCCGTAAAGATTGTACTCCCAAATAAAGTCACATTCTTGGCAACTAGGAGCTAGGAGGACTTCACCATGTCTTTTTGGGGGGTCACAGCTCAATCCATAACAGTGCATAGGATCTGATTGTAGTTAAAATATAGAATGATATTTTGTTTTTCTAACAGCCAACATAATTTTGTTTTCTTGACCTCCTTTTCCTTGATGAGGAGCAGGATTTCCTAATACTTTGGTTTAGTGTTAAGATTTTTCAATCTTCTTTCACTATTAAAATGGTGCAGATGAGTGACCTCCTTGGGCTCTTACCAGCTCTCGAGAGAAGAAAAAGCTCTAAAGGGCCTGGCTTGTGTCATCTGCTGATGTATTAAGGGCTCTATTGTGTATTCCCACCATGGTTGACTCAAGCAACTGAGGAACAACTGACAAGATTCCTGAAAATTTAAACTTTGCATTATGAACGAGCAGAAGCTCTTCCACCATTTCCAGCACGTCACTGAAGGCAAGACCTACTTTGCTCAGTAGATCCTTTGGCCTTTCTCCTCTCCAATTGTCCAACCTGTGTCTGCGTCCAAAACTTCAGGCAATGGGTGAGGGAGAAGGACAACACTGACTAATCTCAGAAACCACAGCTGCTGATAACAACTTGCTAATAACCCTTATTGTTGCTAATAACCCTTTTCTGGTTGTCATTGCCATTTATCCTGCACCAACGCGGCAGGACCACGAATCCCCAAGGTGTGGTGGGTGTACAAGAGTTGGATTTACACACCTTGATTCAGTGGAGGGGTTGGAGCAGGACCTTTCTCTGCATGGCCTATGATGTGGAAATCTCCAGCTTCAGCTTGGCCTCCTGTACCCTTTCCCCATCCTCATCCCTTTCCTTAGAAAGCTCGGCTTCCAGGCAGTTCATAACTCTGATCCACCCACCTTCTGGCCAGTCCTTTAGGGAGCTACCAGCAAGAAGGCTTTTTGTCCCATCCATCTTCTGCTGCACCTTCCCATTGGACAAAAATCCAAACATAGATAAAGTAATGGGAAATGCAGGTGCCTCTCTGTCCTTTCCCATTGAAGCCTTTATTTTTCTACCCTTCTGTCCTTGTCCAATTAGTATCAGGCATCCTATTGCTCCAATAGTAAGCTACTTTATGCCAAGAGACCATTTTTAGTACCTAACAGGGGGTAATAAAGGAGCAGATGGTTCTGGCACCAGCAAATACACAAGAAAAAGAAAAGAACAAGTCCAGTGACCTTCTCCCTCAAGAGAAGAGTAAAGAAAGAATTGTTCCCATGAAATAAATTCTGTATTAATCCCCAAAGACACCATCTTCCTCTCTCTGGCCTTTCTCTAACGTGGCTCGCTGATAAAGACTGTGATGCCAGGCGGCTGAGGTGAAGTGCAGCGTCGTAGCACTTGCCTAGCGTATGTGAGGCCTTGGGGTCAATCCCAGAACCACAAAAGAAAAAACAAAAAATAGATTATGATACTAGTTCAGCCTTGCTAGTAGGAAGAAAGAAAGCAAAGATTAGGAATCTTGCAGTCTAAAACCAGGCCCTCGGCCTTGGAAAGCTCAGTCATTTTATTATCAGGGTTTTGTGGCCACTGTCTGTGTTACACTATTTGTTCCCTTCCAGGAACAGGAAAGATATTGGTAATAACAGATAACATTATGAAACAGAGATCAACCAGCTCCTCACAATGTTCTCCTACATTATTACTCTAGAAACAGAGAAAAGAACTTTGTTTTTAATCAAAATTGGCCATAATCAAATCTGCCTTCCAAGGCGAAGGAACAGGGAAGGATGTAATTTATGTCAGTGGAAAAATAAATCACTATGTAGCCTCTTCCACTCACAGAGACCGGTGGGCAGGAGGGACGAGGACCGCGCAGAGTAGACCATTTGTCAGAGCGGGGGCATGTGGACTCGTCTTGGGGGTGTGAGAGATCCCAGAGCGAGACTGAACATAGAAAGGGTCTGTTTTCACTGGGGGCAGCAGGGGCTGCTACTAAACCAAAGGAGGAAAAATAGCGGGACAACACTGTGATGACCGAAGAGAATGGTTTGTTTTGATTTGTTTCCATTTTTCATTTAAGATGTTTCCTCTGCTAGGATATAAACCCCCATCTGTGTTCTCAGATGTGCAGTGAAGGTTGTTAACATAGAAATGCCCGGTGAGAATATGTTTTTCGTCTAATTCAGAGGAAAGGGCACAAGCACAAGGCTTGGTTCACCGTGGGGTGGAGGGAAGGGAATTTCTTAGGAGATGAGACCCCAGGGATGTGCAGCGAGCGCCCGGCAGCAGGAACAGGGGCCAGCCCTGAGCAACGCGAACCCCCAGGAAGGCGCAGAAATCTCAAAGAAGACAGAAAACAGAGGGCCTGTGCTGACATCTGGGTTTTATTACTGATACTGTTGTTACTGTTATTATTTGCCATTAGGGAACCAAACAGAACACCCACAACACAGCTCCCAGTAACATCAAAGACATCGAAGCCCCTTGTGTCTGAGCGAGGCCTCGTGAGGGAACGTTACCCGGAGGCCCCTGAGCAATGCCAAGTTTTACTCACACTCAGGGCTGCGTGTGAGACGTTGAGAAGAAGATGGTGTGTCCTGGGGCCGAAGTGGTAGCCGGGCTAACCACGGTCCAGTGCATAGTGACGGCTAGGACGGTGTTCAACCCTGATCAAACAGAGGGGAAACAGCAGGTGCCTGGAGGTGCCCCCCCCCCTTTTCCAGAAACTGAAATCTGTCACAGAGCTGTGGCAGTGCACAGTTTAGTAGGTGGGAGCCAAGCGACACCGCTGTGAGGAATGTGGTCCTGTGTCCTGCTGACCTGCTTGGCAACAACACACCTCACGCCTTCCTCTCTGTGGGTGGAAATATCACAGTGGCTGGAACTTCGGACCATCACCCACAGAAAATGTGCTTCTCTGAACAGGCAGCTTTAGAAAGTCTTTGATAATAAACATTTCTTGTTAGGAATTCCACATCTTCTCATCACATCGTCTCCCATGTGGAGGTTGTGAGTTAGCTGCCCTGATTCTGTGACGTTCACAGCAAAGCCCTGGGCAGGCTGCGTTTCAGTTTGTGAAATTCAAACCCCCAGATATTTAGCAGCGTTGCTGGTGGCCAGAGTGCCTTCCGCTCCACCACGAAATGAAAAGGAACATAAGATTTTCATAGTACACACTTGCAGGCTGCTGTCAGTCAAGGGTCTCACACACTCCTTGGAGGTTTTTCCTTTGTTCTTTCCCTCTACTTTTCTATTCCATTAGCTACGTATTTTCTTCAAAGCAGAATAAAAATCTTTCCCATTTGAATGCTACAAAGGAGCTGTACAATATACAACTCTTAACTACCTTAAGATCCCTGAAGTAACTACATTAAAGGACATACAATACTCAGAAAGTCCCTTAACAGGAGTGTTTTGGTAGAAGTAGGCGTCGTGCCTGGGAATCCTTTCTTCCTGGATAGGAAAGCAAGTGGCCTCAATTGTGACAGACATAGCCTGTAGTAGTCCTTAGTTCACGTCACTGGCTACTCCCTACTCCTCTCCACTGGCCACACGGTGGTGTTTCGGGAAAGGGGGCAATCGCTTCTTGCCCATGATAAAGGGTTATGCTGAAACCCCTGAATCAAAAGACAGGCTACCAAAAGAAAAATATCACGCATTTAATAAATTCATTCGATCCTAGTATTGTATGATAGGGGAGGTTCCGAACCAATATCAGAAGACCCAAAATGAACTCTCCATCTTTATGCTCAGGTGGGATGAACATAAACATCCCTGTTGAAATATGACTGGACAAAGAGTCTGACCTAATGCTGAAACTGAGCAAGCCTGTCTGTTCAGACTCTCCCCGCCGCTGAGTGCAGCGTCCCTTCTCCCAGAGAGGGAGCAGGACCCCTTCTCAATGCGGGTCTTATGATCTACTATCAGACAAAGCAAGACAGAGGATTTACTGCCAGCTCCGTAAATTCTCTAACCTGGCCAGCCTTGGATCACGGGGAAGAAAGGCAAGCAGGACACAGGACAGGAGGGGTCGGAGAGAAGCTACCGAGCCTCCCTTTGGGGTACTGTTTTCTGGGTTGCAAGTGGGCTTGTGTTGGATGAGGCAATGTGACTAGCTCCGGTCCCAGAGTTGAGCAGAAACAAGGTGCATGGCTTCGAGTCTGGAGCACTTTATTGCTTGTGAGAAACCTTCCGGTACCATTGTTCCCTCTGCCCTAGGAACTAAGGCCTCCTCTAATGGTGTGTGTTATCTCAAACTGGGTCCTGGAGGAAAGGTCACACGCACACACCTTGTGAGAGAATTGGGGAGGGAATCCTTCTTTTCCCCACACTGTAACACTCCCCGAAATAATTTCAAACATTCCCCAATGTCCCCAGAAAAAATTAGCCCTAAGAGTGGGATAGAAAATGAAATAGACATACTAGCACATAAATTAAGTTTTCCATCACAGACTTGAAAAAGTCACATTTGTACCCTGTTATATGATAGTGAAGGAGTAAAAGCCAAGCCATCTCAAAATATGCCTATTTGAGCTTTGTGCAGTGGCAGTATCATAGCCAATGAGGTTCATCCAAGGTGCTTTATTGCTAATTGAAAATACACCTATTTGGCACATTATTTCTTGCTGGAGGAACTTGCGAAAAAGCAGATACAGAAAGGATGATCTGATTTCCCTTTTCCACCTGTAGCCAGTCATGAATGTTCATTTGAGAACCTGCCCTCCCTGGACTAGGACTAGAAAATGGGCCTCACTGCCAGAGTGAAAACCAGTGTAGATCCGTACAAACTCAGTGAATTGACCCTTATCTTCCACAAACTTCACACCCTGGTACATCTCCTAACGAACTCCCCACACCTGCTGCACTCAGCACAAAGCCTGTTTGAGGCAGGATAAAAGAGGTGAAGATAGGTAGAAAGGAGAAAAGTAAATTATAATTATAAAAATGTACTTTTAAGAAAACTAAAAAAAAAAAAAAAGAAAACTACAGCTTCAAGACACAAAGTTACCCGAAATTATAGTGACTTTTTGCCACCCGTAAGCCTATTTTTCTCTTCCAAGTTACTCCTAAATTCTTAAAATGTACAATAAGTCTGTAAATTAGACTGTGTTTTTCCTCCAATACCACAGAGTCACAAATTCCAGACACTAGGATTCTACACCCTCTATCATCCATCTTGAGAACACCTCCAAATACACGTAACTACCCCAGCCGCAGACCATCACACGCCTTCCCCTTGAGGGCCCACACTCCTTGGTGATTGTGCGGGTCTTTGATTCTGCTTAATAAATCTGCTTCTCACTGGTGAGTCCTGCTATTCTTTTCTCTGATGACTCAAGAAACTACAGGGGGGTGAGGCAAGTTGAGGGCTCCATCTCTTCTCTGGGAGGTCCTCCTTGGACCCCATCCAGAGACACTTCGCCTTGTCATTTCTTCACAAATTTATTTTGTCTTTGTTTCTTTTTTTTCTGTAAGGTATAAAAGCTTTCTGCTTTGGCCATTTCTTTGGATCTTCATTCTCTTGTGTTGGATATAATAAAAATTAATAAAACTCCTATGTTTTTCCCCTATTAATCTTTCATGTGTCTATTTAATTTTTAGACCAAGCTGAAGACCTCAAAGGAGTAGGCGAGAATGTACCCATCTCCCCAACAATGGAAATTAGAAACAAAGAGAAACTGTGAGTACACTCTCTAGCTCGTGCCCCACCATAATGTGTGACCTCGGTCCCCACCCTCCCATTTCAGCAAGGCTGGCACTCTTGGGCAGGAGGAGGGTGGGGGACAGAGCAGGACGTGGGTTCCCCCAGACAGCTGCAGGTGAGCAATATCCTCTCTTGCCTCTCAGCTCCAACATACAGTCCATCTCTGACAAGCTCAGCTATCTGCCTGTTCCTGTATCTCTGAGAGGCTCGCTTTGGGTGGAGATGTCTAACTTCCTTATTTCAACATGTGCTCTTTCAATAAACCCCTCTTAATTACAGTAACTGAAATATTCTCTCTTCTTCAAACAATGAAGGCTATTTTCAATAAATATGCAGTTTTTCAATTGTTTCAGAAAGTGTTTTCCCTCTAGAGAATTTTACTTATGTTTTTAAAGTGTTAAAAAGAAAAAGACTTTTCTTCCAAATCGACATTGTTTGAACAACCCTAAACCCAGTCTGCAAGACGATAGCTGTTATATCACTTATGTCCACCAGATGGCGCTGTTGCTAGTTCTCACGTGACGCATCCCATGAAATTGACCCCGGCGAATAAACATAAGCAACTGCTTCACAGACATAAGTGCTTCCTCCATTTTCCTGGACACTTAGCAACCATCTCTGAGGTTTCCTTAATCTAAGGCCTTGCGCTGAGCCCCAGATACACAATGTGTTCTCTGTCACTCCCACACTTAGAATCCGGCAGGGACGATGGCCATTTAGCCAAGCACAACACAAACACAACTGTAGATTTGTGCTACAGCAGGAAACAAAGCGCTTGCTTGCGACCGCTGCAGATGACCAGACCGGAGGGGCGTGGCCCAAAGGAGCAGCGGGGGCCGCTCTGTGAAAGGAAGGAGGGGACTCCGGTTGGAAGGCACAAAGACTGGGGGATTATGGCACTTTGAAAGGACTAAAACAAAGAGAAGCCGGAGCTTCGATACTGAGGATGAGAGTAAAAGAACAAAGAATTCAGTGAGTTATTGATAAGCTCTTGGCTTCAATGACCGCAATATGTATATGGCTAATCATCTCCCCTAAGCGTGCAAGGCTGTGATTTCTGGTCTGACGGCTGGGCTGTCTATTGAGGATCAATGAAAGGAGCAACTAGATGGTTTCAGACTTCAGAAAACTGAAGAGTCCTTCTGTCCTCCTTCACCTTTGGCTCCACAGGCAATCTAGCACCCAAAAGAGAATTTTTTAAAGTCTATTTTTAAAAATTAAAAGGACAACCTATCATCAAATTCTGTTGATTGTGTCTAACAAATCTGAAAGTTTTCTGTACATAGTAATTCTCTAAGTATAGTCTCAAAGCTAGCAACATTAGCATCTCCAGGGAACTTATAAATTCAGATTGTTAGGCCCACCCAAAACCTACTGAATTGAGAAATCAGAGATCTCCATCTTAACAAGCCCTCCAGAGGATTCTAAAATCTGCTACCATTTAAAAACAGCAGCCTTGGACCCTATTCCATCATTCCTTAGCTGGGCCACCATGAGTTACTGTGCCCCACACCTGTAAGCCTCCTTCTGGGGTGGATCTCCAAGGTGGAACACTTTGCAACCCACTGATCCACTCTAAACAAATTAAAGCAGGGTCTCTGGATGTGGCACCAGGCTTTGTATTTTTAAAAAGCTTCCCTTGAAAGGTGGAGAGGACAACCGCTAATCATTCATTGCTAACCCTACTGCCCTGCAGCTAGATTCATTTGTCTTTCAGTTCCCGTATTTTAAACCGGCCTTGATAAAGTTCACATTTCATAACACCTACAGAGTAAGCAAGTGAACAGGCTCCCGCGCAGGAACCTGTCCTCAGTCCTGAGCAGCCCTGTGCTGCTTCCTGCTTCAGAGTTTTGCTCAGCTGCTGTTCTGTTTCAGACAAGTTATATAATCCTCTCAACTGTTACACGTCTTGGACACATTCCTCCATATCTCTCCTTCGAGATTCATGTCAGTTCCAGTTTTATGTTAATTGTGATTGTTTGATCCTGTCCTCCTTCTTCATTGGATCACTCACTATAAGAACTAGACTCAAACAAACACAGGAGGAACTCAGCCAGTGCTTCTTGAACAACGTTCTGAGGTAATACTAATCAAGATTCCCATTACACAGAAAGGGAGGCTGAGTCTAGAGTTTAAGTATCGAGACAAGACCAACCTGCTAATTAACGGTGTGTCTGGAATCTGAATGTGGGCTGGTGTTTTTCAAGATCATAATCATGAGGCTGTGCTTGAAGAGAAGCCCTCACCGCCTGATTTGGGGACCGAGATTCCACAGCAGCCCAGGACTGAGTCCTGCTCCATTTTTTCACCATCCTTATTAGAACTGAACTCAGCTTGAAAGCTGCACAGTTATTTCCCTTCCATTGAAATTGCAATCTGCTTGGAGGAAATGAAGCTTATGGCTCTCGGTGTAGAAAGGGCAAGTGTGTGGGAGAAGCTAGAGATCAAACAGGCAAGTATACTTGTTATAGAATTTTTCATGAGCTGAATTCAAATGCTATCATTTCAATCCAAGCTTCTTTCCCTTGGATTTAAAAGCCTGAGAACAAAGGGTGAAGGGAGGGCAGCTGTCAGTGAATAATCCGGAGGCAGATGGAATGGCTGGGCCTGGGGACAGGAGAAGCAGCCAGGGGCTGGGACAGAGGTCACAAGAGAAGCCAACACGCAGAAGCTAAAAAGCTACTTTCCCCCAGCCCAAGCCTGGGATGAGGGATAGGGGAGGACACGGGCTCCCTGCAGCTCATCTGTGCCTCCCTCTGCCATGTACCACTGGCCCCTTCTCTTTCTGGATAACTGTGAGCTGACTTTACCTCTGCTTCTCAGTTTGCCCACCTGCAAAGTGAGGAAGTTCGCCCGCGACGACCTTTAAACGTTCTCTCACCTCTGAAATTCTGTGCTTCCAAGAGCGCAGGATGCTGTTCAGACTGACTCAGGAAAAACAGAACACGTGTGGATGCCAGTAGTAATGCCCTTCTCAAAATCGTCAAAAGGACGGCCCACTTATTCTCGCCCTCAGCGCTTACCGCGTCTGATTCTCGATAAGGTGCCTCAGGTCAGCCTTGCATGCTTTGAAGTCTAAATTGAACTATAAAGTCCGAAGCAAAATGAATCCAAATAGGCATGAATGCCACTAACATACTAAACCTAAAACTGAGGTAAACTAGGCTATTATTACCCAAAAAATATATATTTCACAAAAAAATATTAGTGGTGATTTTTTAGTTTTTTGATAATTCACTTGTTTATATTAGCTTTAATCATCTGTCATTTTAGACAGTTAATCAGAATAAACCCAGACTGCAGCCTCCTCTTGTGAAACATAATGCATTCAATACATATTTTCTAACTGAATCCAAAATCTTAATATTTATGGCGGCACTAGGTGTGAACAGCTATGAGGTAGGACCACCTTGAACACTGAGATGAATCTGACTCTGATATTCCTATGTGCTGGTTCACGCTGTTTACTTTATCTAGAATACTAAATTCCATAAATTTCTCCTAATGAAATCACACCTTTCTTCAACCTTGTCACCCACCTGGGAAGCAGTTTTTAAAACAGATTCTGGGTAAGTCAAATTGCCTGGGCAGGGCTCAAACTTGTGATCCTCCTGCTTCAGCCTCAGAGTGCTGGGACTACAGTCATGTGCCATCACATCTGACTAGAGATTTAATTTTCTGCTAGTGATATGCTAAGTGAGATAGCTAGAACTCAGGTTCCTTTAGTAGGGTGACTAGATGACCCACTCCAAGGGTAAATGATCATGCTACATTACCTACTATACTATAGTTTGAATGTGTTCTACAAAGTTCTTGTGTTAATAACTTAATCCCTAGTGCAAGAGCACTGCACGGTTGATCTTATAAGTGGTTAGGTAATTCTTGCCTCCATGAATGGATTCATGTTATTATCATGGGAGTGGGTTCTTTATCATAAGATTGTACTGGCTATGAAGGTGAGTTTGGCTAGGCATAATGGACCACACCTACAATTGTAGCACTCTAGGAGGCTGAGGGAGGAGGAGCACAAGTTTGAGACCAGCCTGGACAACTCAGGGAGACCCTATTTTAAAAAATTAAAAATAAAAAGGGCTAAAGAGTATCCCTGGATTCTAATCCTCAATACCACAAAAAAGTGGGTTCCACTCCTTCTTACTTCTTTGTTCTCTTGCTGACTTCTGCCACGGGGAGAGGCAGGAGGAAGATACTGATCAGATGTCAGCCCCTTGAGATTGGACTTCCTGACCTCCAGAACTGTGGGAAATAAATTTCTTTTCCTTCTAAGTTACTCAGTTTTGGGTATTGTGTTATAGCAGCAGAAAACAAAGGCAGTACCTGCCCACTAGGATAAGTGGCAACTAAGATCCGTCCTAAGAAACCTTCACCCAGAGGGAGGGAGTTTTTCTCATTCATCTGTCTGAATAAGAATGATTTAAAATTTTTGCAGAAAGCTGTTAGCTACTCTGCTCCAGATTATGGGAAATTTTTAAATACAGATGCACAGAAGACAGAACTAGGAACAAAAAGGGCGGGGGGCGGGGGTGCTTCTCCCACTTGACCCTGACAGAGGGATTCATTTTGTGCTAAATCTTAGAAAGAGATGGAAAGCTAGTTTAAGCCACTGGGCAAAAGTGAGTAAAATAAATTCAAGTTACAACACTCTAGTTTATGTTAGGTGAACTTGAGCAGGACGCCCTAGAATTGATTATCTATCTGAGTCAGACTGACATGTCCGTCGGATAACACAAAATCCCCAAGCTCCAATGTGTGGCCTGTGTAATTCTCTAATCTGTGTAATTAAGCATGGGCTACAACCATCTATTAGAGTTTCCATATAAAATGCCAGCTAAACCTTATATGGCAGAGCATGTGGAAATGAGCCCATGTGTAAATTGTTCTCGAAAGCGCATATCCAGCAAGAACCGTCACAGCTGCTCTCGGTGAGATCCCGGTTCTGTTCAAGGAGATCTTCCCGCTGCCAGGAAATAGCTACCAAAGCCAAACAGCTCAGAGGGTCATGACGAGGCCAGCAGGGTTCAGAATCAATGTGGTGATGCCCCAGAGTGTGCGATGCGTCCTCCTGCCCCTCCACCCCACATGCATCCCCTTACCGGGGCTTCAACTGTGTGCTTGCCACCCGGGCCTATTCCGGCAGTAGAACTGACTTCCCCACAGACACCCTCCCTGGGAGGCGTCCTGGGAGCCATGTTCAAGTCACCCTTATCTCCTGTTGGTTCATTTCAGTCCAGAGAAATTTCGTTCTGCAGACTCCTAGCTGCTCTTTGTCTGTTATGCTCTCTTTGCTTCAGGACAATCCAGTTTTTCCTTCCCCTTCCTTTTCATAGTGTCCTCTTTTTTCTTCTTTTGCTTAATGATAATCTGTTGTTTACTGGTAATGTTCTGTACAGACATACTCGACTCTCACTGCAATTTATCAATATTCTGTTTTCCTCTTTTGGCCTCGTTGGCTTGGAATGACCCTCCCTCCATAGCTGGATTTTGAAAACCTTCTTTGTTTTTCAAGGACCTGCAGAGTGAATTGTTCCTTCCCCTGTACCTCTACATCAGCTTGCTTTTATTGCTACTTAACATCCATCTCATTTTGTCTTTCATTACTTGTTTTTCTCCTCCTGTAGCCTCAAATGTACCTGAGAGACTGAACCCTGATAACACTTGGAAATCGCCTGCCAGGAACATTTTTGTCTGGCATATGCCATACGCACATGAAGTCTGTATTGAAATGAAAGAGACTAAGAACCTAGAGACCACTCACAGATTGTTTCCTACAAAAATGCGCTCTTTAGCAGGGCATAGTGGGGCACACCTGTGCTCCCAGCACTTGGTAGGCTGAAGCAGGAGGATAGCAAGTTTAAGGACAGCTTGTGCTACATAGTAAGATTCTGCCTCAAAATAGAAAATAAAAAATAATAGTAATAATAATAACAGCACTCTTTGCTAAGCAATTGGCTTATGGTTTATTTACATTCTACTATATCCCTTAATAATTTCAGGCAGCCTGTAGATATTTTTACAAGTTTTTCAATTACACATTTTGTACACTAATGTCAGGATTGAAGATTAATTAAAAGAAGACAGGAAGTATCCAGGTATGTGGACCATAAAATTTGATTCATAGTCATAAAATGTGGGATGCAGGCTTGGTTCTGAGCTTCCTGGCTGGCAAAGAACAAAGGAAAATATGTTCAATTACATGGTTCTCACTGTCCAGAGAGTGAAAGCATGCCATGGCTTGGAGGAAGCAAAATTTTCCCGGCACTTATCTCTGAGACAAACATTCTTGTGTAAGATTTCTCATAGGGGATGATGAGTAGGAAAATAATTGCCTGGTTTGGAATTTTGGTGCATAATTTGTTTGTCCTTAGGACTGCTGAGAAAGAGCCATGTGAAAGAAGCAAAGCAAAAGAGGTTAGTTAAAGTAGTGCAGTTATTTTTATCTGTTCTTAAGTAACAAATACTAGAACAGTCTAATACATACAACTCATGCAAAGCTTAACATAGCATCCCAGAAGTGAGTATAAAAATCATTTTTTGTTGTCATTGGTTTTCTTTCTAATGCCAATGAAGGCATTTGTGTTTTCTGCTTTATGCAAACTTCCAATAAGGGATAGATATAATATAACAGATAATATATATCTATTATAAATATATAGATACAGATGTATAAAACAAAGAAATATAGTGTAAGTATATAATATAGCGTTTTATATATATATATACAGCATGGAAATATATATGTTTTATTGACTCAAAACTTGTGAAGTTTGGCATGGGTTTAACAAGTGAGATACTGAAAAAGTGACCAAATACATTTAATCATTAAATTAGTAATAAATCAAAATTATTTCCCTTACAATCTAATATGAAAAATTCATATTTTTAAAAAAGGGTTTTATTAAATTGTTTCCCCCTATACCTTGAGACAGGAGTTCCAGAGAATCCTGACACTATTACAGCAAATTAGCATAAAACCAGTTAAGGCAAGGATTCAGGGGAAAAGGGAAAGAGGAATTTGAAAAGGCTGATCCTTGCAACCTTCCAAGGGAGCTTAGTGTGTCCCACTTTGAGAAGTAGACCTGTTCTTGGATATTAACTAAATTCTCAGTTAATATACAGGCTGTCTATTCAAACCAAGATCAACTGCGCTTTACATTTAATTTTAAACATTCAGGGGGAAAATGGGTAAATCCTCTGTATAACTAAGACATTAAAGTAGAGCACAATTCTTTAAATGTGTTTTTCTTGCAGTGTGCCAACATTTACAAATCCTTGTGTATTTATTATTAGACACCACTATTGCCGCTAGTTATTCAACATGAAAATTGATAGCACTGTTTTGCTAAATCAGTTTACTGCCAAACGTCTCAAACATATCTTCTACAACCCAAGGAAAAACTTCAGGCTTATTTTAAGTGTTCTGAGGCATGAGAATGTAAAATGTAGAGCGCTCACTCCTAGAATAGTTTACTAATAAAAATAACCAGACTTTTGAGTCACTCCTCATTATTGGGCTTATTTATAGAGTTCTGTGCTATTACTCAGGAAAACAGTGGGGATGAGAAGGCAATAAATTGCTAAGCAAAATATATCAAGAATACATTTGAAATTTGAGCAGAATTTGAAAGCGAGATGCTCTGATACTTCTTGCAAGGTCACCACCATGTGATGAAGCTGTAATTCTTCTTTTAGTGATAGCTGACCCGGGCGACTCACAGCTAGGAGCACTAACTTTGTGAGGGCTATTTAGAAAGGAGAGTGAGAGGTAGAAAAGATTTGATGCATTCCAGTGTACCAACCACAATTCCAGCTGGGATGCGCTCCCACTGAAACCCACCATGAACACAACAATTACACAAGGCAGGGCTGACCTAATCTCTGCTCAGGAAATATTCTTGCAAGAAGGTGGCATTGAAGAAACAATCTGGGAAGCTGAATGTAACTGAAAAAAAAAATTTAAAAGACCCCTAAAACTAAATTTTCCTTGCCAACCTTCTATTGCCCCTTTACTCTACTTAACAACGAAGCACCAGCCATCTGAGATAAGCTTATATTTTTGAACTTCAGAATGCTCATCTTTCACCAGTCATTATGCATTATTTATGCAACTGAAGACATTGGAAGAAATTCATTTTTGCAGTGTCTTCCAAATAGTGTAAAATTTCTTTTGAGGTTAGGATCAAACTGCTTCACAGAGTAATGGAACTTTTCGCTAAGCAACCTGGACTTTCTGAGCATATGGAGGGAGGCAGAATAGGGTCGGCGAAGCTTGTTTTCCACCCTGAAGCCTTGGACACAGGGCAGAGCATCATGGGAGAATCTCTTGTTTGACTCGGACATCCTCCAACCCCGAGTAAGATTATGGTTATAAGGAGGGGCCATGTTACCAATCAATTCATGTTCAAAAATCTCCCTAGCTTTGTCTTACTTTACAGAGACAGATTTAATGCTAAATGGAATGTCCCAAGGCCACTAGATGTTTGCATTTCTTTGGGAATCCAAGCTTGAAGTTGAACTGCCAGCGTGAGAGCTTCTTGGCTGCACTATACATAAATTAATGAAGAAGGCATAACCAAACAACTCTGTGTGCATGGTATGCATGTATATGTGCCATGTGTACCACACACACACACAGCTGCTCCTACCTAGGTTTAGAGAAGAGTCTGGAAGTGATGTCTTAAAATGTGCAAGAGAAGAAATTAAGAAGCTGAGGCAAGATTGGGCAAAACTTGACATCCAGCTGGGTTACCCTGTTTGGTCAGGGGCTGTGAGGGCTGAGAAGAAATGAGAAGGGTGTGTCTAATAAAACTGCCATATGAGAAAGATACAAGCAAAGCCACACAGTGAGCTGACAGTGACAAAAAATAAGAAAAAAGAAACAAAACAATACAATACAGGAAAATACACGATACTCTGTTCTGGTGATTCTTACACTTTGGGGTCTCACGGTGTCCCTGAGAAGACTGGATAAAAACATACTCATGGACTCTGGCCCCAAAGAATTTGGTGCAGTGAGACTGAGATGGTGCCAAAGCCTTCGCCTTCTCCCCAGCTCTGGGGAGGGTCGTGCTGACTCTGTGGGTGAGCAGACCCTGCTCTTTCGGGGCGAAGCTGAGACACTGATGATCTGAATCCCAATCCTTCATCTGATGTTTCTCAGCTATGTACCTTGGAGGAAATGACCTATGCTCCCACGACCTTGCTTTCTTCATCCCTAAATTAAAAATGATAATATAGTCTTCATAAGATTGTCACAAAGATTAAACAAAGTTATTTAAAGCATTGGAGACATAGCAGCTTGACAAATACTTCCATTATTACCATCTCTGAGGGCAGAAAGGGAAACAGAACCCTATCCCGGGAGGGGCTCGAGGAGAAAGGACAAGGCGGCTGTGTGCCCAAGACTAGAGTAGGGTTGGGAGGAGAGCAGAGCCCCTTAGGTGCGGAGATTCCTGGACCCACCCTCGAGTGAAAGGTCTGAGTGGAATTCTCAAACTTGTTTGGGGCTTGGGTGATCCTGAGGCCAGGCAGAGCCGAACTCCAGTGACATAATGAAGTGTGGGGCTGAGATTTTCAAAGCCAAGTCCCAGATAGAAAAAGCCAAACAAGTGGAAGAGGGAACTGGGAATATGAAGATTTAAACATGGGGCAATAATGGAGTTAAGAGAAACTAGAGAAGGAAACATGTGGATAAATAAGGGGAATGTTCAAAGGTGCAGTTTGAGTAAAGGCTTTGGACACCAAATTTAATATGACTGTACCTTTAAAAGGCAGATGAACAGAATATAAACAATGCCTTGGGCTGGGGGTGTCAGTGGTAGGGCACTTGCCTGATGTGTGTGAAGCTCATGTTCCAGCCCCAGAACTGCACACACACACACACACACACACACACACACACACACACACAAATATATATATATATTAAATGAATACACATAGGATTAAGTCCCTCATTCTGTACAAAGCTTCAACCACATAATCAATCAAACAGTTGGTATTGGTGTTCAAATTAAACAAGATAGGAAAAAAGTGTCCAGGAAATACTAGCATATTTAATACTTTCAGCGAGCTGCCCCATTGGAAATCCTCAAATCCTCCGGTCACTCATTCCTCAGAGCACACCACGGGAACCAGAGCTTTACAGCCAAGCCGGGCGTGGCCACTCCCTCTGCCCGCTCATTGCCCGGATCTGCAGCCCAAACCTGCACTGTGTAACGACAGAGTTGTTCAGGCTCCAAAGCACTTCCTGTTTGAAAAGCGACTTCTCTCTGCTTTCAGATTCACAGCCTGTAAAGGACAGATAAGAGCAGTGGTGTTGTCAGTTGACGTTCCTTCTTGGTAAGGTTAATAAACAGACAGTGTGTTAATAGCACAGACATCTCTGCCTGAGATTCTCCCCTCTCTGTAAAGAGGTCGGCGAACTCACCCTCAGAGTCCTTGAAAGGAAAATAAAATTGTGCAGAGGAAAACACAGTATTCTGGCTGGTTGAAAGGCCATCACTCAGGTGGCTTGTTTTCCATTCCAGGCTAATATCCCCCTCCCTTGAAACTCCAGCTCATAAACATATTTATAGTAGCTCAGACACAATATGCTGGATAGTAACAAGAAAGAGAGAGAGAGAGAGAGAGAGAGAGAGAGAGAGAGAGAAAGAAAGAAAGAAAGAAAGAAAGAAAGAAAGAAAGAAAGAAAGAAAGAAAGAAAGAAAGAAAGAAAGGAAGGAAGAAAGAAAGACAGAAAGACTTAGTCATTGTTCCTGGTGAACCAGTTTTGCAAGAGTTAACCTAATCCCTTGCATAAACCTGAAAACAGTTGGCCGAAAGAATTAGCCAGGAAGTCACTCTTGACCTAAAGTGACTTCTTGAGTTGATCTCAATCAGACTGCCACAGGGGTTCACATATTATTTATTTACGAGGTGAACTGGTTTTGATCTGACGAGAAATGGAGACATTATGGAGTGCCTTTGCCAGGGCTTGTGTTCATCAATGAGTCTCTTTCATGCAATCACCGAAAATGTCCAGAAAGATTTTGGCTTCCTGCTTCTCTGCTCCACCCATCCCCGTGGGCCCCGCATCTGCTGAAATAGAGCTATCCCAGACAGGTGCCAGGTTTGCCTATCCGGGAAGTTAAAGCAGTCAAACTAAATGTGCCTCCCCTAGGTGGCAAGCGACTCCAGGGCAGGCACAATGGTGGCTTCAGACATTCCAGCAGGGAGGGGCAGGGAGCTATTATTGGGAAGCTGCTATTGGAGGTGGGAGCTTGGGGCATGACTTGAAATGATGGTTGCACCCTATACACATTATTTCTCCTTGGATTATATACCACAGATTGCTAAAATATAGTAAAGTTTCTGAGAATAAATAATCTTAGTAAGATTGATAAAAATCCCATATTACAGAATAAGAAAGCCAAGCCCAGTGAGCTAAGCCTGTTCCAGAGTATTTGTTGGGGGAGCAAGGTGGGAGGAGTCGAAGCACCCAGCCACTTCGGAGAACATAATCAACTCCTCTTGACATCCCACCATTTCCTATGGTAACTGGCATGAGTGAGAATCCCTTCATGCTCATGGAATCAAAGGTGGGGGGAGGAAGGGAAGGTTGGAAAAGACAGAAGAAGGAAGAGCAGGAAGAGAAAAAAGAGGGTGACAGGAGAGTGAGAAAGCAGAAAGGGGAGGAAAGGGGAGAGAGGGAGGAAAACAGAGAGAGAAAAGGGAGGGGCTAGAAAAGACCATGACACATTGAGTACACACGCTGAGATCATCGAAGCTATTTATGGGGCTCCTCAGAGTTCAAGCGTATTTTTACCCTCTTGGCCAATAACTGCAGTCATCGAATGTTGCCATGATAGCAGTTCTTGCTCTATAAAACTGGGCTCTCCTCCCTGCCCCCCACCAGAGCTGCTTTCTAGAAGTGACTTCTCGGACATTGTAATAGAGACTCTGCCATGTGGACGGCCATCCTGCTCCAGGTCCACCCTTTAGGCACCAAGGCAGCCTGCCCTACCTGCTTCTGTACACACTGCCCTCAGGAACACGTCCCTGGGTGCCTTCCCCTAGCCGGTGCTTCCTGTATTTTTGAAGGCTGGAGCCTCTTGCCTGACTCAGAGGCACCAGTCTGAAACTAATACACGGCAGCTCGTGTGTCTTCCCTCCAGAGAAGTGTCACACGCCCTGCACTGTGAAGTGAGGAGAGACCAGAGCTGGGACACAGGCTGGTATTGCTGTGTACCCTGGTGGTACACAGCCCTTTTGCTTCCATTAGTGTTGCCTTCTGGGCGAAAATGGGTCAATAAAAGGAGAACTATTGATGTCTGCACTTCCCTCAGACGTTCATGAAAATCTCCACGGTTGTTGCTTTCTGGGAAGTTCCGAATGTTGTCGTTGTGTTGTTCCCAGTTCTCTCACTCAAGAGATCTGAAAATTTAAGGGCAACATATTTAGTCTTCAAACTTTTTGTATTTTGTGGAATAACAAGACAAATGAGATAATACCGGTAAACCCACCGCACAAGTGCATTGCTATTGTGTCTTCCTGTAAGTAGAGAGACGGAGGTGAATGGGAGGGATGGTGCTGGGAGGGACGGCTTGGCCAAGAGAAGGACCCAAGCCTCTCAACGGCTGCTCGCAGGCGCCTCTCACCACAGCCAGCCTTGGCCACTAAAATCGCCCCCAGGATGTGGGCACTGTACCGGGTCTGGGGACCCAGCGGTCAGGTGCACTCTCGACTCCTAGACACCTACGCCATATGGTAGCCAAAGTGAACAGTTGCAATGACAAGTAATTCTGACAATGAAGGTAAACACCAGGACACAGGCGAGACATGTAGGGATGGCAGGAGGCTTCAGTCAGAGAATACTTCTTGGCGCAGTTGACTTCTGAAGGTTCATTTTGAAGGCCTGGAGGTGTAGCTTGGTGATAAAGTGCTTGCCTAGTATGTGCAAGGTCCTGGGGAAAGGAAGGGAGGGAGGGAAGAAGGAAAGGGGAAGAGAAAGGGAAGGGGGAGAGAGCAACAGAAAGAGGGGGCAGAGGAGGAGGGAGAGAGGGAGGAAAAGAGAGAGAGACAGACACCTTTCCCACACATCTTACTTCCCGTGACCTTATTGCACAGCATAGAGGAGTACAGAAAGCAACAAGGTAATGATTTTCCACCTTAAACGAACTTGGCACTGGGCAGTAATAAGCTTTGCAGGATTAGAAGGCAGCCTTCTACCTTCTCCTTGTGAATGGGTAAGGTTTCCAGGTGACTTTCAAAAATCCAATTCCATATTATTAGGGGAAAGAAAGGTATTTCCCTTCTCTAAAAGAAAACAGTGTTGGAAACTGGGTCATCGGCTTTAACCCTGGGTGGATTGGGACTGCGGCAGGGAAGCGCTTTCTCAGAAAGCTGTCCCTCTGCCAAGAGGTGGGAGTGGTCGAAGTAGCAATCCCCGGACACTCGCTGTGTATCCCCAATCCCACCACATCAGCCCCAAACCTGAGCTGAGGGACTGGTCAGAGTGGTTGTCAGACTGGCGTGTCCAGCAGCTTGGGCACCCCAGTAATTAATGTCCCTCACACACTTCTCCAGGAAACCCAGATCCCAGATCGTCTGCTTAGCCACAATGCTAACATTGCACTGTTTCTGAGGAGAACCCAAATCAATACAGAGCTTGGACACAGTCTAATAATCAAAACAAAGACAGAAGAAAAAACACGGGAAAAGAGTATGAAAAGAAAAAAATAACATAAATAACACTAAAATTTTGCAGAAACATAAATCCCAATTAAAGGAAAATGAAATGAGTCAGGTATGTTTGGTATTATTTAGGATCATTATAAACCACACAAACCAGAACAAGACCAACTGCTTTGGGCTAAGCTACCTTGTACAGGAAGCTGCTGCCTGCGCCCTTAATGGTTTAAACAAAGGCATGTTCTAATCCAAGGCCCACATGTAGGACTTTGCAGTATTGTCCCTTTTGTCCTTCATACTGGGTCATTGTGGTAGGTGGAAACGCTGCAGAGTATGACAATGTCATATGTTCAAATGAAACCATTAGTGAAAGGTGGATTCTGCAGGTGTGTGTTCATTCTATCTCCTTTAATCCTCAAGCCCCTATTTTTGGAACATACTGCCCATCTGCCTATATCACTTCTTTATTTTGAAATAACCCTCATTTTTTTTCAAACGAATATTAAAACTGATATGATAAGCCTGGGTTTGAGGGGTGAGCGTGGAAAGATGTCCCTAAAGTGAGATATGAGGGAGAAAATGTTTGGATGGGTGACACATATTAGACACATATAGGGTGGTCAAAGTCTGTAAACAGAAAATATAGCAGAGAGCAAACCCAAGCAGCTGATAAATATGAAAATACTTCAACCTCACTTAATAGCAAGCGAAGTACCTGTGTGAACATGAATGAGATAACATTTCCTAACCAACAAGACCGACAAAAGTTTAACATCTGAAAAAGAGCAAGTATCTTCCAGGATGAAAGGAATCAGGCCCGTGAGCAACTTGCTGGTGAGGATGTAAACAGGTCCCACCTGCTGGAGTCATGGTCGGTGTCCCCGGGGGCTAACTGAGGCCCCTCCCAAGTCTGGGGAGTCTTTCACAAGAGACTGCAGGAGAGCTACACAAGGATGTTCCTCACAGCCTTGCGAATGACACTGAGACAAGTGGGGTGGACGGACACAAAGTATGTATCATCCAGTAAATAAAAGAATAAATTTATGTGAAGAAACACAGCAAATATAGCATTGCTTTCAAAGAACATAACTGCAACAGAAATACATAAAGTATACCATGAATATAACTATTTCATAGAATAATAGAATAATGGAAAAGATTACTTCAAGCGGTGATCAAAAATATATTGAGTTTAAATTTTTTAAAATTACAGTAAAAGGCACATTACCACAAATTCCTCTCAAAGTACTGTATCCACCCCGTGCTTCAAACACACTTATCCCTCTACTCTTGCCACTTTCTGAAGCAGTCTGGAAGGCCTCTTTCGTGTGGGCAAACGGTTTGGCCTCCGTTATGACAATGCTCTGTCACACATCACTCCCGAAACGTCAGTTTTGGTCAAATAAAACAATCATAGTGTGTCTTCAGCCACCTGACTCATCAGATCTGGCTTTGTGCAACTTCTGGCTCTTCCCCAACGTCAAAATAACCATGAAAAGTAAACTTTTTTTTAATTGCTTCAGGACATCAAGGCAGCCATGACTATGCAACTAAACACATTCATGATGTATTTTGAGGGGGATTCATGATAATGTGTCTTTGACTGCAATAATATTCTTATTTAAATATTGGCTGGGGACTTAGCTCGGTGGTTAGAGTGCTTGCCTACCAAGCACAAGGCCCTGAGTTTGATCCCTGGCACCAAAAATTAATAAATAAATATTCACCATACTTTTTAAAATCATACTTTATATATATATATATATATATATATATAGTTTCTGAATAATATAATACTTGTATAAATTATTGAAAAAAAACAAATATCCCTGAGGCTGACCCACACCAACTTCAGGACAGTGAAATCTCTGAGATACACAAAGAGAGAAAGGGGAAAGGGAGACGGGGGTTGGGGTGATAATAAGAGAGTAACAGGATAGCTTCCTATGTCTGAAATTGTATTTACAAAAAAATTTTGGAAGTTTGATTTCTCTTAAATCTGTATGAGTATTGAGGCTATCTCTTCTACTTTTTTGTATATTTAAGCTACTTCAAATTTAAAAGGTATAATTAAAACACAGAACTACAGTAAGGTCCCTTAAAATATAGTGAGTGATTACATAAAATAATGTATATTGAAAAAAAAAAAAACCCTGGAAGACTGTAAAGCAAATTGCATGGAGTACTTTAAAGGTTTTATTCTTCATTTTCCACGACTTTATACTTTTGTTTGAGCTTTTTTTTCACCGTGTTGTGGATCACCTTGGTAATCAGAATGACCGGCCATAATGTTGAAGAGAGGCAAAGAAAACTGTAAAGAAATTTACTTTTAAGTCCTTACTCAAAGAAACACTCCTTATGCCTGCCTCTCTTGGTGTCATCTTTCAAAGAGTGAAATGGCAAAAAGAGACCATATTTATGTTCTTAAAAGCCAGGAGCTGACTAGCCCCTAGTTTTGCAAATATGCAACACCAGCTGCCATTGCAGAACATTCAGAGAGCTGAGACAGTGCTCATTATATTCCCCGGAAATCTGCTCCTCATCCTGCGTGCTGCGGAGATGAATGCTGCCACCAGACTGGGCAGGTTCAGTCAGGTCTATCACCTTAATAACTGTGTGTCGCAACCCTCCTCCCAGCGGCTCCACCTCAGTTTACACAGTCTCATAGATGGATGCTTCCTCCTGCCTCACAACTTAGTCTTTGGCCTCCATCTCGCAAGCAGTGCTCAGAGCACTCATTCTTAAGCACATTTGATCAGATACCCCTTTTCTTCAATCTCTGTTTCTTATTCCTGACAAGATAAAAAGGCCAGTCCCAGCCTGGAGTCCACAGCTGGAGCCCTTTATGAGCTGCCCATGTCTATCTCACTAAGCTGAACTTCCCTCTACACACTTCAGCCTATAATCTCTCTGCTGCTACCTGCAGGTTCTTGGAATTTGCTGTTTTGTTTATGTCACTCCCTCTGAAATGCCCTCCTTGCCAACCTTGAAAACAGTACATTTACTGTTCCGGTAAGCTCAGGCCAGCACTTCCTTCACAAAGATTTTCCTGTTTCACATGCACACTGACACACACACACACACACAGTTTCACATGCACACCGACACACACACACACACACACGTTTGGTCACATTGTCCAGATTTTTTTCCATTGCACCCTGCTGTTATTTTATGGATTTAATGATTTCCCAATTGTTTGTGATTAAAATAAGGAAGCCTTTGGTTTTAATGATCTTTTTTTTTAGTTCATTTCTTCTCAGATTACTTCTGCTTTCCATGAGGGTCAATTTATTCTCTTGGATTGTCTTACTCATGGTATTAGTTTTCTAAATCTGTCTGGTAATCCTATACTATTCAATTTACCTTTCATTTTCTAAAATCTTGGAGGTCGGGGGGTTGTTGAACCCAGCCAAGGATTTGACTCTGAGCTACATCCCCGGTCCTTTTAACTTTTTTAAAAACAAGTTTTCACTAAGTCACTAAGTTTTCCAGGCTAGCCTCAAACTTCCAATCCTCCTGCTTCAAACTCCCAGAGTGTGGAATTACAGGTGGGTACCACCATGCCTGGCTTATAGGTTTACTTAATTTCACACACCTGGAATTTTATTTTAGGAATGTATGGGGAAGCACAATAAGTACACTAGGCCTTTGTTGTCTGTGGGCTCTACATCCATGGATCCATGGAACTGTGGATCAGAATTGTTTGAATAAAAAAGAATGCATCTGTACTAAACATATACAGACTTTTTCTTGTCATTATTCCCTAAACAATACAGCCTAACAACTATTTTCACATTATTTGCATGGTATTAGCTATTATAAGTAACCGAGAGATGATTCAAATTATATGGGAAGATGTGCGTGGGATGCATGAAAATATTATGCCATTTGAAGATATTTGATCTAAGAGCATCCATGAGATGGGTGGGTCCTGGAACCAATCCCAACAGATATCAAAGGTTAACTACAAATGCTGAGTCCAATATTTGGATAAGAAATTTAGCTAACCATCTTCAAATCCACCGAGTTAACTGATATTGTACAAAAATGTAAAAATAAGCAAACAAAATTTTTAACATCTGATATCTCTAAGAATTCAGGTCAAGAATATTGTAGTTCAGCAATAATAATTTCATAAAAATGACGAAGCTTACAATGTAAACATCTTCCATCTTTGTACCAGCAGCACATAGCACAGTGCCTAATTCATCAGGTCTCCACACAGACTTGTGGAACAAACACATTAACAGAAGTGCCTGAAGCAGTCCTGCTTCTGTTCTGATTATACCCATAGCTAGAATAGCATTCTAATCTAGTTTCCATTTTAATTGGAAAATAAGAAATTTAGATAGAGCTAAAAGTACAAAGACCATTTTAGAATGGGGTCCTCACCTTGTGGTGTTAAGGAGCACATTTTTTTTCAAGGTAAAGCTTTGGGACAGAGTAGGGGCGAGGACGGGTTTGCTAAAGGAAGATCATTTTGAGGGTCTGAGAAGCGGAGTGGGAAGCTATGAACTTGGGAAAAACAGCTGACCACAAAATCCAAGCCATTTTTACCTGAGAGATCCTAAGCATCTCTCCTTTTTTACCAGAAGCTCCCAGAGAAACAATAATTAGTATAGGCCCCATATCATCATCACCTTCTCTTCCCACATTTCCACCTACTGATAAGTCTGCAGTCCCATTTTCAATAATCACATATTACAAACATGGAGATTTGATCAAAGTGTAAATTTAACCTACGAAATAAAATAGGATCTGAGACTGAGACCTCCCAGAAGATGATAAGTGGTTTTTAGGGCCTTGGGATAAAGTATGAATAAATTAACAAAGATTGAAGAGGTCGGATTATTTGTTTTAGGTACTCTGCATGAATATCTTAGTTGTCTTTACCTGGAGAATTATTTTCTGGATGCTATATATCCATTCATTACTTTCACAAAAGGGAAACAAGACTAGCTTTTGTTGAATGTCAACTATGTGAAATCATTCTGGGGAAAGGAGTTACAATGACAAATAAAAAGATTCTTTACTTGAGGAGTAGCAAATACAGACAAGTAAACAGAAAAATATAAGAAAGTGATAAATCCTCTAATAGGCCAAGACAGGTGCTACAGAAACATAAAGATGGACATATGCTCAGAGAAAGGAGATGGGAAAGTGTTCCCACCACAAGTAACATTTTTTCTGAAATATTAAAGATTAATATATGTTATTCAGGGAAAAGATTAGAGCAGAGTCTTCCTGGGAAGGAGAAAGAAAGCCTCATCACAGAGAGAATAGCAGGGAAGGAAGGGCAGCAAAGTCTTGCAAGGTACTGGAGCATCATCTGGGTGATGGAGGGTTTTGAGGCTTGAGGCAGAAGAAACAGCAGGAAAACCATAGGGAACTTACGTCCCACACTAGAGGGGGTGAACTTGGCCATGGGGACAAAGAGGACAGCAATAAAAGGGATTGAGATTGAGATGCAAAAAAATCTGATTTGCATTTTAGACAGCTATCCCTGGCGCACTGTGCAAAATGCATTAGCAGATTGCTATAGTTTGGGTCTGGTATGTCTCCCAGAATCCATGTGTGGAACACTTGGTTCCCAGCCCGCGGTGCTACTGGGAGTGGGAAGTGATAGAGCATTTAGAAGGAGAGGCCCAGCGGAAGGAAGTTAGGAGCATGCCAGCGTGCCGTGGAAGGGTATATTGGGACCCAGGCCGCCTTCGTCCTCCCTCTTCGTTTCCTGGTCGCCACAAGGTAGACAGACCTCTGCCATCACACTACCGACATGATGTCCTGTGCTGCCGTGGCCCAAAGTGATAGGGCCAAGTGTGAGATCTCCAGTGAAACCAGCAGCCAAATGAACCCTTCCCTCTTTTAAAGTTGATTCATCTCGAGTGTTTGTTAGGGTAATGAAGATTAGTAGATGGAAATTATTAGAAACCTGGTGCTGGGAACTTAGGAAGGAGTCTGCCACAGTAACCCAGGAAAAAAGGAAAGTGGCCACAGACTGAAACAGTAGCAGTACAAGAGAGAAAGTGAACCGAATCACGTTGAAAGATAGGTCAGAGGCAGAATCTGCAACTATGTATTTTTTAAATCAGCTTGAGGACTCCAAAATGTTCAGCTCTTCACAATAGGTCACTTCACCTTGTTTCTCACCTATTTCTCCGATTTTCACATCCCAGCATTGTTGGGTCCCCCCTTCCCACAAAGGGCTGGATCTTTGAACCTATGTGACCCAGCCACATCCTCATGACACCTGGAGTTCTGATCTCTCTCCTCCCAACTCTTTACACCTCCCAAGCCCAAGACGTTCCCTGTGTCCTGGCCAGCATTAGTCCTCAACTCTCCAGGTCCAGTCCTCAACTGTCCAGGCCCTTCAGAGGCATGAAGGACAGACGAGGGAAGGTGGGATGTTGCTCCAGGGAACTGGTCCCTTTTATGATCTCACCTCCAGTATGAGTCAAAGTGTCCTCTCTTGATTTAATGCACAGATGGCTCATTAGCCGCTATTGAAACAACTGCACGTATGTGCGCGCGTGCACACACACACACACACACACACACCTCCCCAAAGGACAAATAGCAATTCTCAAACATGTGCAGCCTGCTAAATGATAGGGAACAACATAAACATTTTCTTAATTGTCTCCTAATTCACAAGGCACCTGTCTTACACCACAGAGTCAGTGTTTTATTTCCTCCTTCTCAGCTTTCAAATGATGCCTCCTCAATCTTAGCAGGAATAAGAAAGCTTCTGTTGCCAAACTGTAACACCTCTTCATGATCAGTTCAAGATAGCCCAGGATTCTCCATTCAGAGTTTTGAGACTACATGTTCTACAGTCTTGCTTAAATTCCTACTGTTGCTCATCATTCTATTTCAGGAATTTTCTTGTTTGTTTGTTTTCAGGTACTGGAGCTTGAACCTAGGGCCTTCACACTAAGCTCCATCTTCCTCAGTCCTTTTATTTTTTATTTTCAGTCAGAGTCTAAGTCACTAAATTTCCCAGTTTGGTCCTGAATCTGTAATCCTCCTGCCTCAGCCTCCCAGAGTGCTGGGACTAGAGCACACACCACCATGCTGGCCAGGAAAAGTATTGTTTTATTGTTTGAGATGCATCTGTATGTTGTGTTCTTCTAGGGAAATAAAAGAAATTTCTTAGCAGCAGAGCAATATTATGGAAAAGGCTCTGGTTTAAGACCTTGGCTCAAAAATGCTCACTGACTGCCCAATTCTGAGTAAATCTGTTAATTTCCCTGAGCTTTCATTTTCTCCTCAGAAAAAGGATGGTTAACACAGGTTTTCACAATCAACTTATATTGTGTGTAAAAGTACTAAAAGTTGCTGACACGTAGTTCCTTAAAAACATCTTGTATTTGTTTTTGGCTAAAATCAGAAATCGTCTAATGAACCATTAATTTTTGCAAATGAAGATAATGAAGCACAGAAATAGGGGAAGAGTTGCCCAGTCCCACAAAGTAACAGAGTTTAGAACAGATGCCAGTTCCCCGATGCTTGCTCTGGGTTCTTTCCATTACATGGCACTTTCTGGAAGGAGCCTGGAGTGTGTGTGTAGGGGATGGAAGCCATTCACTGTAGAATCTGTGCCCCAAGGATATGTTCCCCCAAACGTCTAGGATAATGCCAGTTCTTTTCAATGTCCATGTGGTTTTGTCTTGGATGGAAAAATCTTTTTCCAGCACCACCTATCCCATTATCCTGTTTTGAAAGGGTAATCTGTCAGACACATCAAACATTAAAGGCAGTAGGAACATTCTGGGGTTTGTAGTGTGTATATTTTTCTCACCAATTAAATCTTCACTCCTCAGCTATCAGACAAAAGGGAGGAAAACCGTTCCCCTCTTCCCCTAAGAGGAGAAACGCTTTTAAAACACTTGGCAGAATCCACTATTCAAAATGGAAAAATAAAAATTTCAAGCAACATCAAATGAGAAAGGCAAATGAACACATGTGTTCAGGATAAAGCTTGTTTTCTCCAGGGCTAAAATATTGCTGCTTCATAATTCTAAGCTATTATCATTACAGCCAGATTATAACCAATGATTTTATGAACACAATTTAATACTTTCCCTCAGTCACTATAATTAGGAAAACACCGGGAAAGTTTTAAACTGATCTCCTCAAATAGCAGTAATAACAACAAAAATGGCATTGGTAAAAATATAATTTTTCTGTATGGCAGAGAAAATGATTGACATGTGAGACTGGAATTTTCTTCTTTAGACACAATTGATGTGTGTGATGAGAGTTATCACCAGGACTAATATAATCACATAGGAAATAACAACCAAAAATGCTATAAGCCCGGGATCTAGGGCTCCCAATGCATCTCAAACTCAGTACGTTGCAATCTGAATTCTGCACCTCCTCCTTCCCCCAACTTATTCTCACACAAATATTCCTAATCTTAACAAAAGCATCACAGATTTCTGAAGGCATTAATTCCTTCTTTTCCCTCAAATTGTCTCTGCCTCCTCTCCCAAATTGTCTCTTGAGTCCTTTTTCAAAGCCCCTGAAACAGGACTGGGGATGTAGCTCAGTGGACGAGTGCTTGCCTAGCATGTACAAGGCCCACAGTTTAATCTCTGTACCACAATAAATAAGTGAATAACACCTGAAATGCCTCTGGAATCCATGGCTACCATATTAATTCTGCTTTTCATTGTCTATTAAGCTATTAGCCATTATATTTTAATGAATTGGTCCCATTGGAGCCTACTGGTAGCCACCTCCACTACATTTCTTATGGCAAGTCAAATTATCATTGTAAAATATAAAGCTGATGATAGCTTTAAACTCCCTGTGGCTTCCTGCTTTCTAAATAAGGCCAAATAAATGTGAGCTGGCAGACCTTTCTCCATCCCATCTCAATCCACTTTCCAGCCTTCCTTCGTGACCACCCACCATCATGACCATGCAATTCAAGCCTTGGTATCCCCAGAGTCCTCACTATTCTCCAAAAAACATTCTTTGTATACCTCTATGCCTTCATTTGTGCTCATAAGTTGTTTTCCTGGTAATTGTTTTCTTAATCTGAAAGACAGATCTGATACCACATCAAATATTAAGTGAGACAAATATTAATGAAACTTCCAAATTATTTTCGCTAATTTCTCAAAGCTTGGTTAGGTTTTCCTCTGTATTTCCATACTGCAGTTTAGTGAGTTCTTATTATTGACTGTCCCATTATATTATGATTAATATATATTATATATTATATTGATTATTTTATTATGTTGATTGCCATATGGAGTAGATTATATTATGATTAATTTTTGCTAAAGGACTCTTCATAATTTTTAAATTTTTTAATAAATCAGTAATAACCATATATAACTATATATATATATAACTATATATAAAACTAGAAAAGTATTTTCTAGATTAGGCTGCATGCTCCTATGTTCCCAGTTTCCAGTACAATGTCTGACACAATATGGAGTCAAATGTTTATGAACCAAACTAAAGTGTCTAACTTTTTTCTAGTGGTAATAAATGTGAGTTACTTCCATGTAGACTGTCCTAACTTAGACTTTCAACTGTCAAAAAATCAGATTGTTTCTCGAAAAATATGCCATGGCATAAAGGTGTACTGATAAATATGTGAAATATAAATCAAAATAAAATTAGACAAGGACACTGTCTCCATAATATCTGTCAACAGCAGGCTGAGCAGATAATGTAATTAAGCACAAAATAAACCCAACTTGGTGCTCAAAAGAGCTTACGGAAAATGACATATTGCAAAGCCAGTAAGTGACTTTAAAAAGTGCTTTTAAAAAACTAGAACCTGTGATACATTTGCCTTGGAACATCTGAGAGCACGCAGTCAGGGGACACAATCTTAAAGAGTCGGTGTTTGCAAGCAGCAGAGGAGACAGAACGGTAACTGTGTGTATTTTATAACACTGGGAGATTCTTTAACAGTAGTAATGATCATGTTGTAATCATTGCTGGCTTGTTTGGGGCTTTAAACATCCCCAAATGTGTGGCCAAATTTTCCACTATTAGAAAATGTGCCTCAAAAGAAGAGAAGCATCAAGGCAGAATTGTAGAATAGAGATTTCAAACAGGACAACTTGAATTTAAATTCCATCTCTGAACCTTTGGCCAACCTTCGCTTTGATCTTCAGATCACGCTGCTCTAAAATGGAACAGGTCTTCTTCACAAAGCTGTGAGAATTAAACCAAAAACATTGCCTGGCTTGGAATAATCCTTTATTAGATGTTGTCTACTATTGTCTGATGATGCCGTTGTTTTCTTTATTACTCTGGTTCACAATGAGACTGAAGTACCAACTTCATTTCATTAATAAGTCTTTCTCACAACTACTGTGACTTTTTACAGTTTAGAGCTTAACTTGCACGGGTTTGGTTCCTATGATTTCAAAAAAACCCACTATATGGTCCAGGGAAAAGAACAGAAAAACTTAAACAGAACCGATTCCTTTCTCGTCTCTCTTTAGTTGTCCTGGCGTTATTGTCATTGTCCTGTACTAAATGCGAAATACTCATTTTCTAGAAATCTCAGATCTAAGTATCTGTGGCTAAAAAGCATCCCTACAGAGATCTGATTCAATCAGAAAAATAATCATTACAAAATTTGCTTGGAAGGAAAAGCAAAGTTTAGTATAAGTCAACGAGGAAACCTGGTAAAACCCGCAAAGCAACACCTGGCAAAGCACACAGAGCGTCAACACTCAGAGAAATAAAATCATGACAAAATCTATCACAGATACTTAGAAAGTGGAAGTAGATTAGAGCAAAGTTCAGGTAGATGAGGCAAACTCAAGGAGGGCATTAACTTTTGTCTGGGTGAACAAAATAGCGACCAGAGATATTTATATAAGCACATGACAGTCTACGGTACATCCAGGTATTACTTTCAGCAATCGGACACCCGCGCAATTTGCTTTTCAGGAAGTATATAGTAATAACTGTGACTCAAGACAGAATTGTTTTCATCCAGTCATCTGGGTTTGACAGTTGTGTATTGCGTGTATTAACACCTGGCCCTTGTGGATACTGACAAAGTGTTTTCAACACTGTTTTGAGCTGCATAAAGCTAGAAGCAAATAAAGAATGAGGTATCATGGTTATCGGACACAACCATTATTTTTTGTATAATCAATGACATATCAGGCCCAGAGGCTCCTTTTTAACATACCTATTTTAAAATGAATTGATAGTACCCAGCCAAATGAAAGCTTTTCAGACACTGTTGCTCTTCTCTGAATCTAACCTGAACACAGTATGTTCCAAAATAACTATCCTTCTTAAAGACGCTGAAGTCTGGTTTTATGCCCAGAATCAATGACTTCCACATTGCTGGAATGATCCAGATACTTCTTAATGCTCACAGCACTTGACAAGGTCGTTGACTACTACCCTGTTTCTTTAGCTGTTCTTTTTTTATTATCGGTTATGTGGTTTTTGTCTTTTTTTTTTTTTTTAGGATCATGGGCAATGTTTTATCTTTATCTCAATTTTCCAAAATTTAACCATTTTCTCTTTGTCGGCACCAAGACACCACATTTTTTCTGATTTTGGGGTGTCTGCTTTCAGGTTATTTCTCTACCCACCCACTGGTTTGTTCCTGTGTTAGTTTCTATTGTTGTAACAAATACTAAGATAAGCTACTTGTAGAGAAAAAAGTGCCCTATTTCTCTGAGTGCCGCAGATTATAGCAAGGCACGCAGCGTGGTGGTGCAAGGTCATGTACCTCATGACCAGAAAGGAAGAAGGAAGAGGGGTGGGGGCCCAGTATCCCCTTCAGAAGTGTGCAGCTCCCAGGACTCTCACTCACTTATCTATTGCAACTTGCTCTTTACAAAAGAAATGTTTTCCTCTACAAAAATATTATTTTTCTTTCTAGTGCCTCAAATCTAAATGAAGTCCACATTAAAGAGTTACAGAAAACAAATCTGCTAGGGTTTCTCCCTACAGCAGTAAAAATTTAGTAAGAATTTTTGATTCTTAAGAATACTAGAATTCAGTAAGATACTGAACTGAATGGTGATATGACTCCATTAATCTTTCAATTTTTCAAACAAGAATTCCTATGATTGTGGAGCAGTCGCTTCCATTTGGAAAGAAAAGCACACTTTTCTAATAATCAGACCAATTGTTGAAAAGGGATATTACATAACATTTTAAACTAAAAAGTTTAACCTTGTAAACACTATTTTCAATATTAGGACAAGAAACGTCAGCTTGTGAGGGCGGTGGCTTTTCACTGATTCTCCAAAGAAGGCAGGTGATGGAGCATCTGAAAGGCTGCAATTTTATTGCACATTTTTATTTTTGCGAAGTGCTTTAACCCCTCATGACAAGCACATAGCCAGATAGCCATTATCATTGCAATCTTCCAAAATTTGAAATAGAAACAGAGATCAGCCTGCCCTCTTACAATAGCAGATTACAAGTGGTTACAAATTAGAAATCACTCGGCCTGAAATTTTGTTTTGCTGGATGAGCCAGAGTCCAGGTCCACCCATCAGATGAGTGCTTCTCGACAGCTGCCAGATTTGAACAAAGCAGTGCGCCATGGTGGCAGTTCCTCTAGATAATTCAGGTCAGAATTTCCCATGACCCTGGAATCTCAAAAACAATGTGGCCTAAATTATTTAACAAACTAGTAACTTTACCCTTAGCTGTGAGCCGGGCCACCAAGGTGCTAGTGTTGCGTGGGAAGAGGAGGAGACTTACCTCACTTTTGATTAGGTTGAGGTAAAGTAATAAGGGTGACTGGCAATTTTTTTGTTTATGTAAAAGTTACAATTTAGTCTAATTCTTTATGTATTTTTCCACATGTTTATTTTTGGGGGGAAAAAGAAAGAAAAAAGAAGGGAGGGCAGGCTGCTGTAAACACACAGGCAGGTTAGAAATGTTTCCCATGTCTTCAGTTTGGATAATTCTCCTCACTGACAGCACATTTTTATTTCACTTCTCACAGCGCTTATGTTGCTAAGGGAAGCCACTTTCAGTGAATACTCCCTGACATTTCAGTTAGTATAATACACTACCCACTTCCTGATCTATGATTTCAATTTCCAGAGTTCCAGTTACTTGAGGTCAATCCAAGTCTGAAAAATATTAAATGGAAAATTCCAGAAATAACAATTCACAGGTTTTTAAATAACTTTAATCACAGCATACTGCCATAATTGTTCCATTATTGGTTTTTGTTAATTGCTTGACATACCTATTAATTAAATTTTATTACAGGCACATATGTATGTATAGGAGAAACCAGAGTACATACAGGATTCAGCACTCTCTGTAGTTGCAGACACCTCCAGAGGTCTTGGAATGGATTTCCTGAAGACCGGAGGCCTGCAGGGACTCTTCCTCCAGGTTCTGTCCGCACTGGGCCTGCTGTGGCAGCCCAGAACCACGGGCACCAGCCAGGGATCCAGGTGTTGCTCAATGACAGCTCAAATCAACAAGAAGCAAAACAACCTGTTTTTCCTCTTCAGCTTCTCCCCAACCAAAACACAGGAAGACCTGAGCCCATAGAGCAAAGCCCCAGGCAAATGACTCAGTGGAAACCTTGCATGTTCGTCAGGTCTTCTGCAGCACCCCAGATCAAACAAGCTGAAGTCATGGCCTCCTCTCACCCAGGGCCCTGACTCACACCAGAGAGGCCCACTTCGCCTTGGAAGTTGGGTATCAGGAGATTCATGACCTGTATCTGGGGAGACATTTGCTTGATGGTGGTGATGTTTGCTTTTAAGTTCTTAAGGGTTTGTTTATTTGATGACTGTAAAATGAGAGCTCAATATTAAATATTTGGAAAGAATAAAGTTCAAAACAGGAGAAAAACAATCACCATACTCCCACCCAGAAGCAATTATGGTTAACACTTCTATCATTTTTTTTAGACCAGAGTTGCACAGTCTCAATATACAGGCTGGACTGTTGAATTGAACGATGTAGGTGGTCATGTGCATTCCTGGCCTGAACTTTCTGAATGCCAGTAGCACTTTTCTCCCCACCCCCAGGTGGGACAACCGCAAATGTCTGACACATAGTCAAATGTCTCCTGGAGGTAAAATCGCCCTGGGTGGGGACCACTGTTTTAGATAGTATGTTTTGTAAAACAAAGGTATTGATTTGAGATTTATATATAGGGAGATTCTAGCAAATTCGTTAGGGAGAATCCAATTTCAGCTAGAAGATCCCCAGTGGAGTGGTAGTCAGATCTGCACGGTTATCTTTCTATTTTCTGTGTGATTTTTGTACTTGAGTCCCATACAGAGGGCACAACACAATTGTCTTTGCCTCCGGCTCTTGAATTTCAGCCCAATACCATCCCCAGTGTGAAGTGTTCCTTGCTCTTCCTGCTTGTCCTTCACCAATAATGACCAGTTGCACAGGTGATGATAGGTTCTAGTTTTCTAAAAAGGAATCTGGTTTTCTTAATTTACAATCTTGCTCAGGGGAACTCAAGAAATTCCCAAAACTTCTAATCTTTCGGAACCTACTGTCTCTCTTTTCTTCTGCTTAGTTTTCTGTCTTTTGTGGGTAATATTTCATAATTTGTTCTGATTTATTAAGCTACATACGGGAACCCTTTTTACCCTAATTATGGGGAATATTTTCCAAAACCCTGCAATAGATACTTGACACCCTGGATTTTTTCAATTTTTATATTTTTTATTAGTATGTGTTTGCAGTACATAATGATTGCATTCCTTGTAGGGATTTGGTACATGTACACAACACATCTCATTTATTTTCTTCATCTCCTTCCTCTCTCTCCTCCCTCCATCTCTTGGTTTCCTTCCCTTTTGCAAAAGATCTATCTCCCTCTTTCCTCTTATCTTTTATTTTTCTCTTCATTTGTATTTTGGGTTTCTCATATAAAAAAGATCATTCAATATTTAAGTTTGTGTGTACTGAACCCTACATATGTTATGCTTTTCCCCGAAAATATATACATACAATAAAGCTTAATTTTAAACTAGGTCCAGTAAGATATTAACAACTGTAATAGAATTATTACAACAATATACTGTGATAGGAGACATTTAAAACTCACACATTATTAATTTCTGATATCATTGATTAGCATTTTCAGATTAAGAGGAGACTTCTGTATCAGCTGTAAACTTCTCTTAGCTCTTCCAGCTACAGACACACTGTGTGTCTCCCTCCAGCTTGGACTCAGTTCCCTGACAATTTGAACTTGGCTCCCTGCCCTCTTGCTGACTTGAATTTGAACTCTGCTCTGCCTTGCCCTGCCACAGAAATCCACTCACAGCTTCTCTGAGTTCTGAGCTCAGCCCCTTTCCAAGATGGCGACCAGCTGATCACCCTCTCCTGGGGACATCTGAACCCAAACAACTCACCAGCCACTGTAGTCCACCGTGTCCACTGCTCCATTCCACTGGTGTGTCTTTCCATGGAGGCCTCTGTGGTCGCCAGTAGTCACCATGTGCCTGCAGGCTCAAGCCACAGCACCCATACTGCGAGCCAGGGCTGCAAGCCAGGTCTGTGAGCCAGAGCTCTGGGAGAAAGTGCTGTCAGTCCATGACCTCCTTCTTCTGCTCTAAGGTCTCTCTTTTTGCTCTCCCCGTGGACTTCAACTCTCACTTCAGATCCCTTCTGGGTCCTGGGAACACACTTCCCTCCTTCTTCTCTTTCCTAAATTGTTATATTCCAGTGTCTGGACAACAAATCTCGGACAGGCTGTTTCTCTGCAGCTTACCACTCTGCCATCTTCTCTGAGGTTTCTTTCAGCTCTTCCAGAAAGCCAATTCAAATCCACATCTTCCCTCATCCAGGCTAAAGTATCAGTCTCCAAGGAATGATCTCTTCACTCTACTGTACAATCTATAACCCATTCTTCATAGAGTTATCTTTTAAAAATGTGTGTCAGACCATGCCATTCATTTGTTTAAAATCCTCCCATGGCGAGATTTTAGTCTAGCAGGACCCCCTCCTGTGTACTGGCCTCCCTGTGCTGCAGCACAGGCCCTGTTAAAATAAAGACTCACTTCAATTAAAAATAATAATAATTATTATTATTATTAATTAATAATAATTATTATTATTATAGAAAGAAAAGGAAATCCTCCCATGGCTTTCCATTTCACTTAAAATACAAATTCCCTGCCACAGTCAGTAAGGCCTGTGTCCTGAGAGTTCTCCACCCATTCTGTCCACTGGCACTGCACTTAATAGTTGTTCTCAAAAATTTCAAACTCTACTCACCTCAGGGTATTTATATCTGCACTTTCCACTGCCTAAAATGTTCTTCCTCTATGTTCCTCTGCCTGGCTCCTCCTTATTATTCAGCTTTCATCTAAAAAAAATCTGTTCTTTTTTGGGGGAGGGGTGTGCTGAGGATTGAACTCAGGGCCTTGGACTTGCTAGGCAAGTGCTCTACCATTGAGCTAAATCCCAAATTCCTCAAAAGTCTGTTCTTCAAGGAGAATTCCATCCTGGTAATGTAGCCAGCACTCCTACCTGCACCTAAATCACTATGGATCACATTAGCCAGTTCCACCACCTTCATAGTATTAACTGTTATATCAATTTAAATAATCAGGTTTGTTAGCTAACTTTCAATTATCTTTCTTTCCCCACTCCCCACCAAAATGTTTTCTTTACTCTTTTATTCCTATTCCCCACAATAATATCCAGCAAACACCACACAGCTGCCCCCAAAATATTTCCGAATGAATGAAAATCCTGTGGAACATCTCTGCCAATAAAATTTAGGGTCTTTGGCAACTTTCCTTAGTAACTGCCATCCTTCCTGTTCTAGCTGACCTTCTACCTCCTGCACTATGTTTATTGGACTATAGGTATTGTAGGGAGCCCTACCGAAGTGCAAAAGTGTTCATTTCGTGACACTGATTTCATAATCCATGCTCTATCTGACTCTACGTGAGTCACTTAGATGTCATAAAATTTCTCAATTTTAGAAGATGTCCAACTTGTTTTTTTCAACTTTAGTCACAGATTTGTTTACATGAGTAATATCATCTAGTTGTTGAACTCAAAGCCAAAAGGACCAAAGAAGCAGAGTTACAAAGAGGACTCACTTTACGTGAGGATTACTAACACTGTACACACTATCCGGATGTCATGAGAGCAGAGGAGATAATATCTGTGAGTATTCGAAAATTAATAACACTCATACACATGAAAAAAACAAACCTGTTGTTTTCCTATCAGTCCAATGTGTTATTTACATACCTTTTATTAGTAGTTATAAGAAGAAAGCTCATATTTTATCCATTTCTTATAAATCAAAAATTCCACACAGAATTTACCCAAAGAATCTGTTTTAGAATTCGAGAATATTTAGGAATAAAACTGAGTGAATTTCAGGAGTTTTCTGCATTCTGTATTCTCTGCAGACTGATTTGTCCACATAGAGCTTGCAGTGTTAGTGAGAAAGCCCTTTATAAGTCATTGTATAAACCCCCTTGTTTTACAAAGGCAAAAGTAACACCCACAAAGTCATGTGCCAAAGTTGGCCAAGCATATGAGTGGCGATGCCAGCTTCCCTCACTTTCACTGCAGGGACTTTCTGTCACTCTCATTGCTTCTCATGTGCTGCTATTCTGTCGCCTTCCTCTTAATTCCATAGGTCAGGATGGAAACCAGGAAGCCCGAGTAAAATGCTAAGATCGAGCTCTCACCATGAAAAAACACATAGTTTTGTCATAACATTTCCAACTAACTTTTGGGCTTTTGATGAAAAATAAACCACTCTGGTGAAAGTGTACAAATATGCATCTGGAAAGAATTCAGGTCAGCATGGTCAACACTGAGAAATTTGGCTAACTTGGACACTGATCCTCAGGAATGCTCAGCAAACCGGAACAAACCTGGCTGCAGAAGAAGCCTGAGAGAAGAATCAAGGAAAAAAATTAACTTAAAAACTACCTTAGGTAGAAAAGAGCTATCCTTAATTACTCAACAACAAATGATCACAGTTGAGAGAAGATGAAGATCAAACACATGACAACACCCACAAATATGGATCAGTCAGTTCTCATGGAAAAAAACAACACAAGTTGATGCCAATAACATATCAAGACTTTGAAGAAGTTGAAGTCAAGATAATGAAGAAATATTAAATTAGATGCTTTCTGCCTGGTTTGAAAATGTAGAGCAATAGTAAGTGAATTGTTTAAAGGACTTCTGTTTGTAGAAGTTATAATCTGAAAATGTCTATTGAAATGTCTAATGAGATTTCTGATTCTTTGTACCCCTCAATTCCTGCCAAACCCATTTTCTTCTCTCTCACCTATCTCAGTAAAGGACACTAATAACCTAGTCACTCAAGACAACAATCCAGGAATTATCCAGATTCTGTCCTCACACACTCCCAGGTCATCTATCAACACACCCAATAAGTTCTATTTTCAACACCCGCACCAGAGGTAACTAGTTCAGTCAGTCTCCCTAATTCAGCCCATTTTCTGTTACTGTAACAAAATGCCAAAGGTTGGCCAACTTGTGTAGAAAAGAAGTTTATTTTGCCTCACAGTTTAAAAGCCTGGGAAGTCCAAGAGCAAGGTTTGAGGGTCTTGTGCTATCTTAATTCATGGCAGGAAGCAGAAAGGCAGCTGGTACGTGTGAAAGGGAAAAATCCCAAGGGACAGGCCCCCTTATAACAACATGCTCCTGAAATGACTAACCCACTCCCCCACAAACCAGTCCACACTTGCAAAATCTACCCATTTATGGCAAGATCGACCAGCTCTCGGGAGGATCCCACACTTGATGATAATGTATTTGCACAAGAATGTGGCCACTCATACTTAAAATTCATTGGTTTGAAAACTTAATTTGTTTAAGCTATAGAGATGCACCAGTAACTGTATACTTTCAACACAAATGCATTGAAAAGATACATTGGGAAAGGATAAATTGAGATTGCTCCATACAGAATTTGTGGCACGATTTCTAATCATTGTGTGTCCAGAACCCAAATAACCCAATTACCTTTGAAGCAAAATGCTAGATGATGGTGACCACTGTAGTTTCTATGTGTTGAACTGGCCACTTCTCATTCGTTCATGGACAACAGAGATAAATTTAAAATAAGCTCTTAAAATGTCCAAGCTGAAGAAAGAAGTACAGGCAAGTGCTGATAAAACATGAGCCCACTTCTACAGTGTAATTCTACTTTCTCTTCTATTTCATGCTTTGCTTTATTTCATTATCCAAAATATAGCAGTAGAGAAGAAAATAGAATCTACAACTGGAATGTTTCACAAATAAGTGCTTTTTAAATAGACTTGAAATTAAATGAGATGTTTAACTTTACATTCAGTTTTCTTCATGCTAGGATGGTTAAAATGGAAAAACAAATTAGAACAGGCAACTGATATGTGATTATATTTTGTATCTTTGGACTTTATACTTATATGCAAAAATACACAGAATTCAACTCTAAAAGCACATCCTATGCAATGCTGAGAATGAGCTGAGTGTGCGTATATATAAATATAATATTCAGGTTTTAAAAATAAATCTTCAACCAGGTGTGGCAGCACATACCTGTAATCCCAGCACTCAGGAGGCTGAGGCAGGAGGATTGCTGGAAGTCCAAGGCCAGCCTGGGCCACATAGTGAGTTCAAGTCCAGCCTGAACTATACAGCAAGACCCTGTCTCTAAAAAAAAAAAAAAAAAATCTTCATTTTATGTAGAAAGAAAATAAAGACCACTGAGATAGATATTGTGATGAGATCCCTTTTTAAATATGATAATCAGATTAGCCATCTGAATCTAAACAGAATCAATCATAATATGTTCATATCGAATTATTAGCATATTGTGGAACAAACATCATAGGTGGGAGGGTGGGTGGTTTTACAAATGGCAAAAGATCTGATGTAACACTTTCTTACCTGTGAAGAATTTCTGGTTCTAAATGTTAACTACTCCTGATCTGATTAATGTGAACTCTGCTCTGCCAGGCCTCCAGTGCTCAACGTTAATAAATCGTACATAACCAGAGTGTTCTGGCACAGTGCAAGGTGCGTGCAACGACCTGTGCTGCGTTCCTAAATACAGGGCTTGTGCTCCACCCTGCTCCACACTTAGTCAACCACGAGCAGCTCAGAGGTGCTGTTTGGCTCCTCCAGGCTCTATATCCTCCCTCTCAGTTTTCTGGAAGCCCCTGGTACTCAGAGGCATTGAAGGAGATTCCTTTACAGTGTGGACCCTCCTGAGTGCACAGACTGCCTCAGGGGAGGCAGGCGCAAATCTGTCCCAAGCACAGAAGACCTGCAGCAGGAGTTTATTCCTTCCATGGAAGTGCGCCAAGTAAACAGGCACAGATCTTCAAGAACATCAGCCCCTTGGCCCTGACTGAGATTTGAGTTATTATGGTGGGCCAGGAATGTTGCTAACCAGTGTGATCAAGTACCCTGGGCAAAAGACACAACAAGGCCACTATACGGTGTAAGTTTTCTTAGGCTGCTGTAACACATCACCACTTACTAGGTGTTTTAAAACAACAGAATTTATTCTGTCAGAGTTCTAAGTTGCTGGAAGTCTGAACTCAAGCTGTAAGCAGGCCTAGACAGGCATCTGTCGGCACTGTGGGGATTGTTCCAGGGCCACCCATGTATACCAAAATCTATGCATCCTCAAGTTCCTTTATCAAATGGCGTAGTTTTTGCATACGAGCTCTGCACATATTCCCCTACACTTTAAATCGTCTCTAGATCACTTACAATGCTTGTAAATGTTATATAAGTAGTTATTACACTGGATGGTTAGGAAATAACTACAAGAACGAAGTCAGTACACATCCAGTACAGATGCATGTGGGACACAAAGATACAGAAGGTGCATTGCTCTCTCTGAAGGCTCTCAGAGATGACCCATGCTGTGCTTTTCTCTGAGTCTCTGGTATTGCTGGCAATTCTCAGCATTCCTGAGCTGCTGAACACATCACTCCAGGCTCTGCCTCCATCATCAAATGGGCTTTTCTCTAGGTCTCTGCTTCTCTTCTCTTTTTATGAGGACTCCAATACTATTGGACTAAGGCCCTCATCCACTATGACCTCATTTTAGTTTAATTATATCTGCAAAAATTCTACTTCCAAATAAGGCCATGCTTACAGATACTGGTGACTAGGTCTACGACATGTCTTTTAGAGGAACACAATTCATCCCAGCACTCAAAATGGCTCAAGGCAATGGTTACAAGGCCATAGCGCTTTGCCCCTCCAGCCACACTCTCCTCAAAGGTCTGCTTGTGAAATCTGTGGGGGAGGCTGACTCCAACACTCCACTTCCTTGAGTTCCAGCAACTCAGAAAGAGAAGGTGCTTGCACATTAACATGCCGAGTCCGAGTCACGGGCTCACGGTGCCCTTAGCAGGCCCAAACTCAAAGAATTTCTTTCATTGTTGTTTGTTTACTTTGTTTTGTAGATTATTCCCCATAAACGATATTGTTTCAGATAAACAGTCACATCTTAGGGCACACAACACCCATAAGAAAGCTAGGGTAGATTGGTTTTAGGACCCACGATACAAGTTTCCCTTTGCCGTAACAAATTAACACAAATGTACTGGTTTAAACATAATTCAAATTTATCGTCTTACAGTTTTACAAATCAGAAACTAAATCATTCTCACTGGACTAAAATCAAGGTGTTAACAAGACTACACTCCTTCTGCAGCCCCCAGGTGCCTTTTCCAATTTGACTTGTGTTCCTTAGCTTCTGGTTCCTTGTTCCATCTTCAAAGTCAGCAGGGAGGGCCCTCTGCATCTTTCCCCTGCCTCTGAGCTCTGCTTCAATCAACACATCTTTTCTGGCTTTTTAGTCTCCACCCATCCTTCACAAGGACCCCTGTGATTGCATTTATCCCTCCCAGATTACCTAGAATTATCTCCCTGTCTCAAGATCCTAAACTTAGTAACATCTACGAAATATCTTTTGCCCTATTCACAAGTTTCACAGAAGAGGAAGATAAGGACATTTGAGGAGGGGGAGGCATTGTTCTACTGACCACACCCTCTGTCCTTTCACTCATTACTGAAGAATCTGCATTTTCAAATCTTCAAATTACCAAAAGGTCTCGTTTCACCTTTGTATCAGTATATCAGGGCCCATTACCCTGCATTTCTTCATGAACTCAGGTTGATGTTCAGCCTCCATTTAAAAAGGAACATGGGTGAAATTTACAAAAGAAGATAAAACACAAATTCTCTTGATGAAATAGAATTTCTGAGAATCTTCCCTGTTCCTGAATAGGCAGAACCAATCAAGCCTAAATGGCCATACTTCCAAAAGTCATATACTGATTTAATGCAATCCCACTCATAAAACCAATAGCAATTTTCACAGACTTAGGGAAAACCATCCTAAAATTTATGTAGAACCAGAAGAGACTCAGAATAGCAAAAGCAATCCTGGGTAACAAGAGCAAAGCAGGAGGTATCACAATCCTAGGTTTGAAGTTATAATAAAAAAACTGCAGTTTAGGAACGGACACAAAATGGATCAGAAGAACAAAATAGAAGATGCAGAAACAATCTCAGGTGCAGTCAGCTATCTGATCTTTGACAAAGAGGCCAAAGACATACACTGGAGGAAAGTAGCCTCTTTAATAAATGGTGCTGGGAAAATTGGCTCTTCACATGCAGAAGACTGAATCTACCCACATATCTCATCATGTACTAAACAAAAATCAAAATGGATCAAAGATCTAAATGTTCAAAGAGAAATACTCAATCTGTTGAAAGATAAAACAGGTAAAATTCTTGAAGACAGAGGTAGGCAAGGACTTTCTCAACAGAACCCCAGTGGCACAAGAAATAGAACAAATGGGATCACATCAAATTAACAAATGGAATCACATCAAATTAAAATGCTTCTGCACAGCAAAAGAAAAAAAACAACAGAATGAAGAGACAACCTACAGCATAGGAAAAAAATTTGCCAGCAATTCTTCAGAGAAAAAACTAATATCTAGAGTACATAAAGAACTCAAAAAAATAGACACCCCCAAAGTAAAAGACCCAATAAAAAAAGTCGACAAGTAAAATGAATAGACACTTCTCAGAAGTATAAATAGCCAATAAATATACGAAGAAATGTTTGACATCACTGGCCAGAAGAGAAATGAAAATTAAAACAAGACTGAGATTCCACCTTAATCCAGAAAGAATGGCTGTCATCAAGAAATCGAATAACAGCAAATTCTGGCAAAACTGCAGGTAGAAGGAGCCTGTCTACATTATGTGCAGGAATGGAAAGTAGATGCACTTTGAGGCCCTAATGTTAAGTGAAACAAATCAGACACACAGGCTTAAATATCACATGGTTTCACTTATGTGAGAAACCAAAAGAGAGAGAAAGAGAGAGAGAGAAGTAAAAGACAGATGATAGGAAGTAGGGAGATACAGTATATCCTTTTTCAAATGGAAAGAGGATCAAGAGATGGAGGGAAGAGGGAGAGGAAGAAGATGAAAAAAAGAATTGGGATGTGTTACGTACATGTATCAAATCCCTTCAAGGAATGTAATCTTTATGTACTACAAACATGTACCCATAAAAAATAAAAAAATTCTGATGATCACCTCTGTGATGGGGACTGTACATGAATAGGACTTGCAAGCTCTTGCATAAGTAACACAACCAAGAGATCTTTCCAAACACATTTGCTGATTCAAAGCGCTGATTTCTAGAAATGTATTGCTCATTACAAACTCGTCTACAGCCTTTATTTTTCTAGTTTGCAAATATTTCTTGCCTGCCAAGTATGTGCCTGGCACTGTACTAGGTACTAAGAATACAGATGGACAAAGGACTATAGTTTATTCCCTCATGAGAATACAAAATATAAACTAGTGGAAGAGACGGATGCCTCACACACACAAATAAATTGTGAAGTGTTACAAATGTTTTACAGGAGATAAAGTGAATTTGGGATTGAGATTAAACAGATGAGACCAGCAGAAGTACTACAGCTAGAGAAGATTGCTTTCGTGAGCATTTGTGTCCCTGGGGCTGGGCCAGTGCTTTGTCTTCAGAAAGGTTAAAAGTAGTAATAAAACTGAGCTCAGCATGCTATTTATTATTACTCTGCACTGGCAATTCTAGATGATATTGGTAATAAAATACTCCTCTCAGGAAAAAGAAAAACTTTGCCCGTTGAGGTTTAAATACTTGCTGCAGTTACTGTTGAGCTTGGATAATATATATGTAAGCTATAAACTATCACATTTCATTATTTCTTCTTGAAAACACATTATCGTATGTGGAAGTGAATTTGAAGAACTAGCTGTATAATTAGATTCCAAAAAAAGCAGACTCAGTCTAAACCTTTCTATCTTTAAGTTGCTTTTCTCAAGTATTTTGTCACAGTGATGGGAAACTGATTAATACATGGCATAAATACTTTAAATTCAGCTCAGACTCTTTTTGTGTCTCCAAGGCTTGGGTTCTTTTGCAAGACATATGGTCTTCCTGATGTTTCAAACCCTAATCACATGTAGAACATTCAGTTATATTCATACTGAGAACAGAAAATTTAAAAGAAAGGATTCATTCCTAAGTTTCTTTTCTATCTCTAGGGTAATTCCTCCTAAACTCACATTAAAATCAAATATGACTAGAAAGTAATGTTGTGGACATGAACCTCTATTCTACTCGAGGATATGATACTGCTGAAACTATAGACAAGACTCATGGTGGGGTTCAGGTAAAACTCAAAGAAATTAATCCCAAATCCTTATTTGTGCTGTCTCAGTTACTTTTCTCATTGCTAGAGCAAAATACCTGGCACCCACAAGTCAAAGGAAGAAAGGTTTATTTTCGCTCACAGTTTTTGGAGGTTTCAGTCCATAGTCAGTAGTGTGAAGACAGGGCAGCATGGCAGAGGAGAAATAGTTCATAGTGTGGCAGGCAGGAAGTAGCCAGCAGTGAATCTTCTTTTCCTTCTTTATTCCATTCAAACTACAAGCCTATTAGCTGGCGCCACCCACAGCTAGGGTGACCCTTCCCCTTATCCACACCCAGAACTCTACTAAACCAATCAGTGGACTAATCCAGTTATCACACTCATGATCCAGCCACTTTCCAAAGCACCACCTATGAGTGCATGAGGCTTTGGGGCTAGATAAAAACTATAACGTGTTCTTTGTGCAAATCATTCTCCGAATCTTTAAAGGGTTCACTCTCTTGGAAGTGCTTCTTCATGTGTGATGCTTTCTGAAACTTGGAAACATTTTTTCTCCATTCATCAATTTTGAAAAGATTCATTGATGAAAAATACTGTCACAAGATCCTACCTACCTCTTCAACTGATTAGGCATGAGAAGTTGCTGTCTATTTGGACACATATTTCTAGATATCACATTGTTTCTCTGGTGTGAGAAACCAAAAGGGCAAATAAGGGCTAAAATTTATGATATTGGGAAATAAGAAAACGTTCAAATGGGAAGAGGAACAAGGGGTGAGGAAGAAAAGAAGGAAGGAAAAAGAAAAAAAAAGAAACTAGAAGGAAAAAAATGGAAACAAAACTTTTGTAAATAAGGAGGGGAAGAAGGGCTGAAGGGAGAGGAGAGGAGAGGACTGGGGAAAAAAGAATCAAGATATATTATGTACAGGTACAAATTCCCCATGATGAATGTGATCATTTTGTATATCTAGAGTGTACCAATAAGGTTAATTTTTAAAATTAAATAAAAACAAAAAAATACTATAGATTATAGCTATAACAATGAAAAGGCTTCCCCAGGCACAACAGAGTGTTCATTTTGAAGCTGTGCATACAGTGAAGATAAATTTTGCAAAGTTAATTCCAACCTTTGAAGTACTACACTATCCAAAACAAAATGTAAACACAAGAAAATCAGTAGGTTCTACTCTCTGCTGAGGCTATTTTTCTTTCCTGTGTTCACTTTTTTCCTAGAGTGAATTCTCAGATGAGGTTAATCAGGAACATACACACACAAAGTTCTAAAGAGACAGAAGCACCTTTGAAAAAAATGTGCACGAAACACCAAGCTTTAAAACCTTTTCCTTGAAAATCAGTGCACAAGACTTTTGGAAAAGCCAAATAAATATGCAACATTAAAACTATAAGTAAATGGATATTCACATAGAAAAAAATGCACATTTTGAAGACCAGAAGCAAGATTTTGTTAAATATGCTGGTCTGACATTACCAAAATTGTTTTTTTTAAAAAAAAGCATTTGAATGCCTCAATCAGTTTTGCAAGACTGAACACTTGTTCTAAAGCAATGAATTGATAATGTCAATGTTTTCTATCACTCACTGATTTTTCTCTTTTTGTAGGAGAAAAATTTCAGAAGTTTTATTTTCCTAAATATAATATTTTGATTAATTTTCTAGTTAGGATATTTTATTGGAAAATTTTTGAACAATGAGACATTTCAAAGCCACTATAATTGATCTAAAAGAACACATTGTGAATTTTACATTTTCTGGAAATTACAGTGCAATCAGATTTTTATGATTACAGCAAACACATTCTTTTTTTTTTTTTTAATATGGAACGCTTCACGAATTTGTGTGTCATCCTTGTGCAGGGCCATGCTAATCTTCTCTATATCGTTCCAATTTTAGTGTATGTGCTCTTGAAGTGAGCACCAAACATACTCTTTTAAAAATATTTTCTGAATTTCTTTCATATCTATTGCTTCATGTAAAGGAACTTTTCAAAATTAAAATTTCAAAAAAATTAATTGACTGTAGTTGACAAATCTGCTTACACTGTATATTAAGCTTGATCGCTATATGTTACTGGGACAGACCAATATATAAGTAAATAGGGTTTTTTTTTCCTTTTTTCAAAAAACACATGAGAGTAATTACAAGGTATTTATCCTGAGGAAGGGAAGCCAGTTGTTTCAGCGGTAGGCCGAAGACCATTCCATGGAGAAAGAACAGCAAACTCCAAGACCGAGAGTCACAAAGGAACACAGAGCATTTGAAGAAAGCATCAGAGGCAAATCTGGCTGCAGTGAAGTGGGAAAGTGCCTCAGGCTGTACCTGGAGAAAGGAGCAGGAATCCAACCACGGAGTATCTCAGAGGCAGTGACAAATTAAGTTATAAAATTTAAACTGTTTTTTAAGCACCAAAAAGAAACTTGAAGCATTTAAGCAGAAAAGTGGTATGTTAAGATTTGTGTTTTTAAAGGATAACTCTGAGTACAGTGCTGAAAATAGAGAGGAGTAAACGTGAAAATGTGGCCACCAGTACAAGAGTTATTTCAATAAGCAGGAAGTGGCTGTGGCTTAGAAAAAAAGTGGCAGAAGCGAAAAAATTGGGCAGACCAAACATTTCGCTAATAGATTTGGAAACTGTGTTTGAGATAGAACTGGCAGGATTTGCTCATGGATTAGATAGGAGTGAGCAAGAAGAGGTAGAATCAAGAAGTTCCTGTTTTCTGCTTTAAACAATTGGTGGAGGTGAAGAAAAAATGAGATTAGAGAGCAAGAGTCTTATCCCTCTCAAAGCTCCAAGGCAACCTCAGAAGCCAAAGTATAAAGAGAAAGAGAAAATGCAAAATGACACCCTCAGTTTAAAAAAAACAAGAAACAATTATCCCACAGAGAAATCTCAAGGATCTAGTCCATATCTTCACTTTACACATTAGGGATTGGAGGCTCAAGGGTAAAATGACTCATTTCAGTGTGTCAGAACCTGGATCAGAAGACACCTACTAGGTCAGTTTCTTTGGTTCTCAAGTACCCCAAACACCTCCCCTAGATTTCTTTACAATCCTGTCCCTTCACACCCTCTCTCAGTTTTCAGGCTATGTCTGCTAGTAGAGCCCATGACTTTATTAAGGGTAGAGACAGGGATGCCAAGGAGTTCCTTCCTACCTTCAGACCGCTCAGGCTGAGAGGCATATGCAATGCTGTCAGTCAGGACATTTTCACACAGCAAACTTCCTCCAAAGCTGGGTGTGGTGGTGCATGTCTGTAATCGCAGCTCTTGGGAGGCTGAGGCAGGAGTTCGAGGCCAGCCTGGGCTACATAGTGAGTTCAAGGCCAGTCTGAACTACACAGTGAGACCTTGTCTCAAGGAAAGAGAGAGAGAGGGAGAAAGAGAGAATACCCCCCAAAGAAACATCTAGAAGGCTTCTAGGATCTTTCAGAGAATTTTAGTTCTCATGCAAAAAATTCATTCAGGAAGATACTTAGTTATCTATAGTTCTGTAAGCTAAGAATGATTCAAGAGGATAATATGTGATTGTTAGCACCAAGAAGTTTTAAATTCAATTGGACAAATTAAAAAGTACATGTAAGAATTAAGTGACAGTTGGGCCGAGGATTTAGCTTAGTGGTTAGAGTGCTTGCCTTGCAAGCGCAAGGCCCTGAGTTCGATCCCTGGTACCAAAAAAAAAAAAAAAAGAATTAAGTGACAGTTCTGGTCAGTGGAAAGATCTGGCATCAGAATAGGTAGCTAGCAAAAAAATAATAAAACAAGACCCATGCTATATCAGAAAGATAGCTCTCCATGAGAGCAGGAGAAAGAAAACAGTTACAAGACTAGAGATGAAAACTGAAGAAGAGTTTGGCTTTGTAAAAGACAGTAAGGAGGGCAGATTTAAATGTGACCTGAGAGAAACAAACTCAGCTCAAGGTCTGGCACAACCAGAAAAAGGTCAAGAGTTTTCATGAAGTTTAGTTGATGATTAGATCTAATGGTGGTAGAACAGCTGAGCAGAGACTAATAGCTTTTTATTATACTCGTATGAATCACACATCACAACGACTCTATGAGATAGTACTGCTGTGGCTCCATTTTACAGATAAATTAATTGAGGCACGGAATGTTATTTAACTTGCCTTGGTCACAATGCATTGTGGTTCAGGTTCACCTGTAGATCCTGTGCCCTTCCCCATGACAGCATGTGGCCTCACACAGAGCACAGTGGTTTGTAACAGTGAGACAGCAGCGTGGAAATGACCGGGACGAAGTGCTGAGGATAATGACTAGGTACAAAAACAAGCAATTTCCAACAAAGCACTGCAGAGACAGAGTCAGATTGCAAAGACAAGCAGGGTTAAAAGCCAACTTCAAAACTGTCAGGATGAAGACAAACCTTGAGGACTGGTTCCGGCAAGATGTAGCTCCTGGTTTGGAGAGCAGATGGGATTAAGAGAAAGAAAAAGTCACAGACAAGGAAAGCCAAAGGGAAGCCTTCCCCCGCTGGACGCGCTCTTGGCGGAAAGCGGGGCTGGCTCCCCTGGCTTCGCCACTCTGGTGGCGACCTCTCCCGCCCATCTGAGGACGTCTAGCCAGGCTGCAGCAGGAGAACAAAGAGCGCAGACTCAGCATGACGTTCTTGGAACGTATCAGGAACCCGCCTTTCTATCCCACACTTCAAGGGATAAAGGACAGGTACAGTGATTAGAAATTAACAAGAAACAGAGTCAGCCAGGTGTGTCAGATTTGAGAACATGGACGTGCAGGACGAGCGCTGGAATCTGAACTTGGACCCCGTTTAGAGTCAGTGAAAGTTCTTGAGGAGGAAGAGGGTGAAATTGGCATATCGAGTATCCTATCCCGATTGTGGTTTACGGATTGGATGGACCGAATAAAGAAAAGCGGTAAGCAATTAAATTTAAATGCAATGAAGACAAGAAGACATATGACCCTGGATCAAGAGGATTGAAGAAGGCATTAAAATAATGATAGAAATATGAGTTTCCAGGAGAGATCCAAACTTTCAACAATGATTTCTGGGAGAATTTCTCCCTGCAGTGCAAGTAGTTTAAAAGGCATGGGGTACTTTTTTAGCTCAACAACATACTGAGAAGATGAACTTGGAACAGAGGTAAGCCATGTAATTTTAAGTAGACTCATAGTTTCCCCTGAAAACATTATTTCATCCATGATAAATACAGCTTTAAGCAGGATCTCACATGTTTCATGTGGCTGTAACACACGCCACTAGGTTTTCTTTCTAAGCCATGAATCAACTACCTTTGTCTAAGAATTGGGACAATTTGCGAGGATCAGCTGAACAGATAATAGATACAACTGATGCATGAATGGTGATACTGGAAAGAAACCATTTTCAAATTAATAATAATCTTTTTCCTTCGCTGTATCTTTGAATACTGTAAATCTTTATAACACACTGCCAACTATGTTATTAGTCTTCTTTTTTTTTTCTTCTTTTTCTTTCCTCAACCAGAATTTGCAGGGATTGTTTTTTTTTAATCATTTAAGGTAGAAATCAAAAGTAGCTAAAAATAACCTTTATAATCTTGTGACCTCAGTTCTTGGTTTCTTCATCAGTGGAGTAAGGAAGGTAAGATGGACATTCCCACAGGAACTAAATGTATATGATTTCATTAACCTTTGTATAAATATTTCCTGATGACAGTCTGAAATATCTGAGTTTTTTCCAAAACTTAGACTCGGGTACTAAACACAAATTTAACCTATAATCCCATGTACTGGGACTATAGAAACACAAATGTAAGAAGTTACACATAATCCACATCGGTGTTAGCTTTTAACCAGTCAATCATAATTTCTTCATTAATACAATTGAAAAAACACCCCAGAATGTTCATAAGTATAACGAGTTAAATCACATGAAAGAGCTTTCTTTGGTGGCGCCCTTTCAGATCGTCTGCTCAGCACCTCCCTCCACACTGCACCACCTTTCCTTTGAACCATTGTCTATCCACAGGATAAGGGGATGAGATCCTAATGTCACATCTTTGCTTGATGGCCCCACCTAAAAATCACAGTCAGCTGGGACAGGAGAAGGCACCTGACTCCAGACTCTGGAACTGGGAAAGAGAGAAAGAGAGGCAGCTATCTTTCCCAGTAGCTAGAGGTGTAACATACAATGGTGGAAACTTCCAGCAATCATTGTAATTTTCCATTTGTGCATAGAAAAGTAGAAAAAGCTAGGAGAGAGGGAAAGAGAGAGGAAGGAGAGGGAGGGAGAGAGAGAGAAGGAGAGAGGAGAGAAAGAGAGAGAAAAAAAGAGAGAGAGAGGCACGAAACCAGTTGCACAAAGGACAAAGGAGAGTGTTCGAGTCCCTGGTCGAGTTTGTTCCTGAGGCCTAGCTGTCCCTTTGTGGCCTATTTTGTGAGAGTGGCTTGTGTCCTTATCTTAAATTCCCTGTGTTTGCGTAGGCTATCTCAGATGGTCTGTGCTCTGTGTTTCTCTCCAGGGCTCACATGACAGGTGGCACAAGGCTGAGTGCATCGCATGTCCCTTGGCCTCTTTGGAAAGGCTGGGCAGACTCAACCACAAGTCCGATGACTGCTGGGAGACACTTCTGGGAAAGGATGTCCAGGAGAAAAAAAGGGGGGGAAGCAGCAGTCTCTGCTTAAAACAGCAGCTCGTGCCAATGAATTGCCAGACCATACCATCTTCCTCTGTCAGTTTACTCTTGTGTGTCTGCATGGAGCAAACATGGTGACTGCCCAAAGGTTATTTCAGACCCAGGATCTCACCTGGGTTTCTCAAGATCTCCCAAACCTTTCTTAATGTAGGCATCGAGAGCTATGAGGGTTCCCTGAATGCATACACGCCACCACAAGGTGAAAGCAAGAGGACAGAATAGGCTCCTGAGCTGAACTAGCACCTATCTCATAGCCATTACCCCTGAAAGGCTGGGGGAAAGTCAGGCTTCACGGCAGAAGGTGCCTTCCTCCTGCAAAACACAGCGCATCCCTCTGCCCTGCCCCCACCCCACAGGTCTCCTCTGCCATCGTTCCACAGCAGATTGAGGGACGAGCAATTTAAATCGGGATCACCTACCAGGACAGCCCAAGCCTACTGTGGTGGCCTGACTGCCTCTCGGAAATTGAGAGACGTGGAGTCACTAAAGATAGTTGATCTGACATTCTTCCTTCTTCAGTGTTCCTCAAGCATCAGAAAATGCAGTGTCATTGGCGAGCTCTAATGGATCACACTGCATTTTGTTGTTCTGAAGATTATTCTGAATCTACCCAAGGAAATTAAAATAAACTGTAGCTCTCTTTTTGAAGTCTCATCATAGTCAGTTGTCCTAAGTCGTCAGGGCCCAAAATCAGCACTGTTTCAGAGAGTCTGCCTCATCTCCCCACAGTGCATCTATCACGGAGTCATGGCTGTGGCCTCAGAGTCATGGTTGTGGCTTCAAGGTGACTTAGCTGTAACTACGGAAAAGAATTTGTAATCAAAACTTCTGCTACTGTTTTGGCAGACTAGTTAGTGTGAACCAATCCTCTCACAAAAGATGGCTACAAAAGCTAGACGAAATTTTAAGACTAAAATCTTGGAAGCTGCCAAGCACTGAAAGGATACTAATGAATTACCAGTCCCAGATGCAGGCACGATGGGAATCTAGACAGGGAAGCTTGGCACTTGTGCCACTTTCAAGAGTGGGGTATTTGCCAATAGAGAGAAGGCAAGAGGTTCTATCATTTTGGTTACCCTCACAGAGCTAAGAAGACAAAATTCAGTGTTTACAGCCAGACAAGGAAGGAATTCAGTACGTAAACAATCCTCCACTTTGGACTGGAGGCTTCAAAGAGCCATGCTCTAGAAGAAGAGGTAACGCAGAAGTAAATTATTTCTTTTATGAACTAAAGACATGCTGAGTGGGCTGAAAAGTGTTAAATCTGGAACTTGAGTTAATCTTATCCCAAATTATTAGTGTCCTCAGGCACAGAATTAAGTTAATTTTAAAACCCCCTTTGTCAGGCAAAACAGTGCATTCTAGACTTCAAATAATCCGTACACATTGTATTTGAAAAATTATTTGTCAAAAATAAAAACATCTAGCACGTAATCACAGATAACCAGGGATGCAGGAAGACTACACACTATGAATGTGTGCTACAAATGACAAAAATAGACTCTAAGTGCTCTAGATACTGGAATTATTAAATAAAGTCATAAGTAACTATGTTTGCTAGGTTCAAGGAAATAAAAGTCAAGCTTTAAAACTCTGGCAGATATAAGTGACAAATTAAAACTTCTATAACTGAATATTTCGGTAACTAAAATTAAGAATTCAATAAACAAACTTATAGTATGCTAAACACAGCTGAAAAAAGAATTAGAGAATTGGAAAATAGGTCACAAGAAATTTTCAAGAATGATATACACAGACATAAAGGTGAAAATACAAGAGAAAATAAGAAGCATAGAAAATATGCTCTTACATGCTTTTCATCGGAATTGTAAAAAAAAAGAAATTGGTAATGGGAAAGATAGCAAGTAAAATTATTCCGGACTTGATGAAACACCACATTTTGCCCTCAGGCTATGTACAGAAACATACAATGAAAAATGGAGCATCCAACATGAGTAATCATGGACACAGCTAATATCCACATACGCTCTCATCCCCATTCGGTTTACAGCTATTGGTCCACACAGACCTCATTGCTTCTGCTCTATCATTTGATTGTTGCAGCAAAGTGAGTTGAATTGCAGCTCTCTTGCATGACTGTGTAGCTAGCTGTCAGCCACATACAATTGTCCGGTGTTTTCCTGGTCCCTGGGCTTCTGTCACCCCCCGCTGTCCAGAAACACTGCAATGATATTTCCTTTATTCCATTTCATGATGGTCATGAAATGGAAATAAATGATGGTTTCTGCCTTACTCCCCAGACCCGATTCTTTGGGGCCTTTATGACCTTCACTGCCAACATCTGGTAGTGAGAGAAGGTGTCTCCCACTCCTTGCCCTCAGAACCGGACAGGGTGCTCGTGAGGGATCCAAGTTTTTAATCTCTTCTGATTCTCTTTTTGCTCACAACTTTGTATGTAGATAACTTTGTATGTATATTCAAGTGGAAAATTTTGGCTGAGTCTGTTTTATTCTACATCATCTTTTATGTGTAGAAGAATTAATCTATTACCGAAAGGATAAACATTTGACTCTTCGGATAAGTGTTCTGCTGGCTCACGTCTTCCCTAAGACAGTAATTGCCACTGAATGAAAAGAGTAAAGGCAAAGAAACAAGAAAATTAACTAGGGAAGAAATAGAATGGACATCTCAAGGGATTGTTCTACAACGTAGGACACCAGAGTTCTTAACTAATGCATGCTCTCGCACACAGACACACACACACAGAAACACATTTCCTATAAAGTTATATGTAAATATACATATGCAAACATTTTATGTGCATGTGGTTATCACAACAGAATTTAATAGTTACAAAATTGTGTGGATTTTTGTTCAGTACTTGTGTTAATCAGCTTTTTGTTACTGGAACAAACAAAGGGAATGGGATCAAGAGATGGAGAGGGAGGAGAAGAGGGATAGGGGATGCAAAAAGAATTAAGATGTGTTATGTACATGTACCAACTCCACACAAGGAATTTAATTATCAGGTACTAATAAAAATATTTTAAAAAGAAAAAATCAAACACCTGAGATAATCAAGTTAGAAAAAGAAAAGACTTATTTCAGCTCACGATTTAAGAGGCTTCAGCCTACAACTGGATGCATGCTGTACTTGTGGGCCTGTGGTAAAGCAGTGCATGGCGGATGTCTGTGATAGAGGAAAGCTATTTCCTCATGGCTAGAAATGAAAGAAAGAAGGAGGACTGGGTCCCAACATCCTCTTCAAGGGCATGCCTCAATGGATGGGGGACCAAGTCTTCAACACATGCACCTTTGAGGCAATACTTATTCAAACTATAGCAATATCTAACTGCCTTCTGTGTGTGTGTGTATGTGTGTGTGTGTGTGTGTGTGTGTGTGTGTGTGTGTATTCCAAGCCCTTACTTAAATGTATTCTGAACTAGGTATAAACGTTATAATTTCTGAACTTTTCCTGTCTTCGTGCTTCTTGCCAGTCCCTTACTAGATCAAAAATAGTAAAGAGTCATTTTACAATTACTTGTTTAAACCTATAAGTAATCTGCCATGTAAATGTGACAATGATCATACTGAAGTTTCGTTTTCAGGCCTGCCTGCCCTAGAAACCCAGGACATTTAGAAAATTAACTTGTGCACCATAGAAGCAGTGGGAAAAGGGTGTTAGCAGTTGACAGTGTCTTGGGCCCTCATATTTAGAACCTTGAGGAGGACAGATGTCAGCCCATTTGCGCTGCCGTAGTAAAATATCATAGACTGGATGGAGAATGGACAACAGAAATTTATTTCTTATAGTTCGGGATGCCAGGAAGTTCACCATCAGGGCGTAAGCAGATTAATGTCTACAGACGTCATGCTTCTTCCTAGACAGGAACCTTCTCATTGCACCTTCACGTAGTGAAAGAGGCTAATGAACTCTGGGGTCTCCTTTACAACGGGTGGCCCTAAATTCTGGTGGGAGAAGAAAAAGTACATGAAAACAGAAATATTGAAGGACATGCTCTTCTTCCCAGGTCTCAGAGAACAGGTAAAAGATCTAGAGGTGTGGGGACCACAGGGCCACATTTGGTTACCAGTAGTGCTTCCACTTAGTGAGACAGCCTAAGCCTAGCAGACAGAGATGTTTTTTCTGCTTGCAACAGGAACAGCCTGGTGATTGTAGCTTGATGGCAGCAGCAAGCAGGACAATAACAAGATCTTCTACCACAAGCCAGGACAGAAAAAACAGCAGTGGCGGAGGCAGCAGGGAAACAGAACCTGTGCTAGTGCTTAGGAAGCAGGCAGTGTCTGCAAAGGCACCCACAACAGCAAGCCAGCAACAGGAGTGAGTCATCAGGCTGGGGGAGGGCAGTGGAAAGAGGCAGCTCTCCTGCTGGTAAACATCCCCCAGCCAGCTGAGCCATACCAGGAAATGCCAGGATGTTAACCTGTGGTTACATAGCAGATTCCTGGGCTCTGCCACAGAACGGCCACATCAGAATATCTGGGGGTAAAATGCAGAAATTTGCATTTTAGACAAGTTCCAAAGGGATTTTAAGCAGTAACACCCACGGATCTGAGCCTCTGGGCACTTTGCCCGGGGTCCTGACTTTGAGCAGGATCAACACTGGCCCCCCCTCCTGCCTTACTCCTCACAGAGCAAGGGGAGGTTGGAGTCAAGGGAACACACCTAGTGGGACGATTCTCTATTGAAATGAACTAGGGAGCGTTCCAGGGCCTGTATGGACCTCTCCCCTGGCCTCTTCCCCTGGCAGTGGACCCCACTCATAGGTGTGTACAAGTCCAGAACAAGAGCTTATGGAGGGGCAGTAGCTTGGTGGGCATAGAGACTGAACATGCATGCGGGCCTGACCATGTTTGTCCTTCCAGCCTGTCACACTGGGCAAGAGCAGGAGCAGAAGAGAAGGGTCAACCTCCCCACCCCAATCTGTATTTGTGTCCTCAACCCACCGCTGACAGAGACATCAACTGGCCTAATCAGACACTTGCTCACTGGTTCGGCCTATGTTTAGCTGTTTTTGCTTTGCGGTGGGATGTCTTATTTTACTTACTTTTTAAGCACTAGAGAGTGTAAGGAAAACTCTTTGGATCAAAATACCAACCATGAAATGAATGAATGAATCCTAGAGTTTAATCCTAAACCCTACTGTCAAATCACAAGTTTTGATTTCTCCTGTGGTAGATGAAGTTTGGGGAAACCAGGCTAGCAGAACTAAGTCATACCTTAGAACACTGAACTCACAGAGCCACTTTAATTTAAGTAGTATGTGCTGAGTGTTCATTCTGTGCTCCCCCTTGTCCTAGACAGTGAGAGGATCCACAGGGGATGATGGATAGCTGCAAAGCAAAGTATACCCTCTGTACTAGGCGGATCATTCAAGTTGTATATGTGAAAAGCAGCAATATCAGCTGTGCTGGGAAGGAAGGCAGGGTGTTATTTTAAGTGCTAAAGTGAGAGCCCCAGACAATGCTAGCTACAAGAATCTGACAAATCTTCAACAAGATCCTTTCCTTCTATTCTTGGTTTTGCCAATTTCTGGACTACACACACACACACACTCAACATCCTCCAAAATGGCAGCCTAGGGTGCTCGAGTTTCAAGAAGAAGCAAGACTCGCAAATAATACAAATGACATTCTGTATATCAACGCTTAGTCTCTGGTTAAGGACATTTTTTTCTCATGTGACAAGTGTTTTCTCAGGAGAAAAACACAACAACTCAAAAATTTCTTTCCTTTCAGTGATGATCCATGTACCAAGGCTTGTCATCAATGACAAGTGCTGCATTTGTCAATCACAGATGATTTTGATAGGCTGCATGTTGTTGTTCCTTTCCGGGTAGAAGATTGAGCAATAGAATTTCAGAAGAGAGCAAGTTATTCATGCTATTATTAAAGTCGGGTGTTTGTGTTGCCCTAAACTCACCCCAGCACAAGATTACTCTTCTTGAGTCAGTACGCACACTACCCTGGGTAGTACAGTATCTGTTTTTTTGTTTTCCTTTTTTTTCAATAGAGTGTACCTCCAAAGACAAAGAACAGTAGAGACAGGAAGCAGTGACAAGGAATAAATTGGGAAATTCCAGCTGCCCTCCTGCCCTACTTAGAAGGAGCAGATATGACTCACTTTTTAAGATGCAAACAGATGTTGATTTGGCTAATAAAATACCATGCAAAATTTAACCTCTCCAGGACCTTGTTTCCTCCTCTGGAAAAAAATAAAATAAGTTATTATTTTTGGACACCTGGATAGTATTGTTAAATACTGTTATGAAAAAATGGGCTTATGTATTTTTTTTAACTTTTCTAAATGTGCTATTTCTTATGTCCTTGAAGCCAGCCCTTGCTACAACACATCTGTCTATGGAAGGCAAACTGTCCAAGAGGAACCTGCTCAGATATACAGTGTCTCCAGCTGCTGCTTTGAGACATGTGGAATTTTTTGGGGGGGAATAATTAATAAATTCATCAACCACTAAAACATAGGGGTTGAGAGTTTTAATCCTGAGTTTTAATCCTGGCTATATATTAAGTAGCTATTGGACTTCAGTTTCCTACCTACAAAAAGTAAAGAGGTTGGTACTTTAAGGCACCTCCTTTTATGGTTTTATGACTCAACTTTAAAAAAAAAACTGAAAACAGACAACTATAATCTCCATCATCTATTTACCACAAGAATAGACATTTATATGATAAAAATTGTTTTTAATCTTTTCTTGTAGGAAGGAAGGTATGGCTACAGGAATACCAGGTTGAGGTTAAGATAAAGGGTTAAAACAATTCCTTACTCACCACATTTGGTTGTGATTACATGAGATCACATCCTTGAACAGTTTATCATGTATTATTGTGCTCTAAAAAAATGTTGTCGTGATTACTAATAATAAATGTAAGCATATCTATCCAATAAACACTGGTGCAGCACATGCTACCTACCAGGCATTGTTCTCAACATTAAAAAGACACTCATCCTGTTTTCTTAGGGTTCACAGGAAGCCAAAGAGGTCGGACCAAATGATGACAACATTAATCCTTAAAACTGTTTGTTACCATTTTGAAAAGTTGAGAGCTAAATTTGGAAAAAAAGCCTAAAGCTATTTTTTTCTCTATATTTCAGTAGTGTATATCCTTTTAAGTGCACCTGCCCCAAACCTAAAGAAAAACAAACCAGAGATTTTGCAAAAGCTCAACTGAATTCAACAATAGGTAAAGAAATAAAAACGCTACAGTCTATTAACTGTTGAGACCAAGAAGAGTGGAGAGTATTTAACGGACTCCCCAGCACTGACGAGTGAGAAATGGATGATGATAACCTCCCTGGAAAGGGTAATAGAAGACTGACCTTGAGCTGTGACAAATGTGTTCTGCAGACTTGTGGCTCCAATGTCAGCATCCGCTTGGTTCCCTCACTTTATGCTTCAGCAGCACCACACTTACCAGCTTTGGCTTCTTTTAATATAATATGCTGTTTCCAGCCTCCCTGCAGTTTCCCATTCCATGTCCTCTGGGACAAGTTCTGTATCTTCTTCTGTCTAGCTTCTTCCCTCCCTCCCCCTGCCGTCCCTTCTCCTCCCCTTCATCCTTTCTCCTCTTTGCCCACAGGCTAACTACTACTAAGTCCTCAAGATTCAGCCCTCCCGCATTTCTTTCTTGAAGTCCTTTCGAATTTCCCTCCAATCTACTTCCTCACACCCCAAGTACTTGTGAGGTGCCCTGTACTCCTGCCAGTCCTGGAAGCGGTTTCCAGTTGTAGGCATTGCTGTCCCTCAAGGGACATTTGGCAATGTCTGCAGGTATTTTTTGATTACCACCACTGGGCAGAGGGAGGAGATAACAGCGGGCACAGCGGAGAAGTCAAAAGCAGGGTCCAGCTGAACATCTTAAAATTACAGGCCAGCCCGGGAAAGCAAAGGCTCATCCAGCCCCAAGGTTGTTATTGCCGTGGCTGAGATGTCGCACTAGCCCAGGTTCCTCTAAAGAGGGACTTGATTCTGCCCCACTCCACTGGCTCCAATCACAAGGCCCTGTACTTAGTAGGAATCCGATTTCAAAATCACAAGAAGCTAAATTTGAATTCTTATTGAAGAAAATTTATTACAGCCCTAGGATATAACTAATAAGCAATTTGAACACATACTGCAAATCAGAAGAAAATCAATATTCATTGGTAAAGCAGGTCACATACCCCCAATAATTCTCTTACACGTCTTCCTACTCAGCTTCTTCCATATTCTTTCCCGTTTATCTTGTACCTGTCTGTCTTCTGCACTTTATTATTGTGTTTGTGTGAGTTCCACTCTAAAGTAGTAATTTAACCATAAAATATTAATTGGCCCCCATTTGCTTGTTTTAGGCTTTCATTCCACTTCATTTTAACATTTAAGCATATCGGTTTCTTCATGGTGTGCTGGGTATTGCAAGATAAACAAAGAGGAATAAGAAACAGTCTGTCCTATTGGGAGAGGTCTCTGGAGCAGTAGAAGAGGTGAAATGCAGGTTTCTTCCTCATTGGTGTGAACAAGGACTGTTTCATAGAGAAGCCCTTTGATTCAGGTTTTGCATGTGTTTCATAAAGAATTTTATACACGTCACACATGTGTAATCATGCCGTCTCTCCTTGCGTGGCATCTAACCTCACTTAAGTGCCACCTGTTAGGACAATGATTTTTGCTTCAGCCTAAGCTTCGACAACCTCTGGAGGGCTTGAGGATTTGCCAACTTCTCGGGTGCGCCTGGAGCTGCTGCTGGGGCATCGGCATTGGACCGTACTTTGATACTCAGCTGGCTTGCCTGAGCAATGCACATTCTTCTCTTGGTTAAAACAATAAATGTCCACTGTTCACAAAGCAAACAGCTTGTGGGTTTTTGCAAACTGGAGGGCCGAATTATATTTCAGTCTATTCCTATAACTGAAGAAGAGCTCAATTTTCAAAGATAAGTTGTCAGAACCATTTTATTATACCCAGTGCCCTAGGAGAACATTGCTATTTATTGGAAATACATCATGATTAACACAACATTCTTGAAGATCTTTATAATTAGGAAGAAAAAATTGTATTTGTGGATGTGTTAAACACAAAGCAGTAATATCCAGAATTGTATTTCTCATAGTTACAATACATATTTGAAATGCTCTCAAGTTTTATTTTTTATAGCTTTTTGGTTAGTTGAATCCAGTGTTTCTATTAATCCCCACATTGTTTTTCTCCTCCTTCCCTTTTCAATCCATCTTCTTTCCATCTTCTATGTCTATGTCATCTTAGAATTCCACTTTGGTCTTCTGGGCCAATTATGCTCTTATCTGGGCTCTCATTGTTGCATCTTCAGTGATTTCTCAGAGCTCTAGAACACACTGCACTGGTGTACTTTTTGGGTCCAGCCTCTCTGCATCCATAGTTTGTAATGTCAGCAATTTAAAAGTTAGAAGTGCAGTTTTCACCTGGTCACTGGACACACCTGTCTCTGTATTGAGAAAGCCACTCTGCCACAGTTCAGATGCTGGCTGCCCTCCAAAGACCCATGTTCAGGGCTTGCCTGTGAGGATGCTGAGAGGTGGCAGAACTTTCAGAGGTGGGCTGACTGGATTGAAGTGAGGTCATTGGGAGCATGTCCTTGTGCCCTTGAAGGAGACTGTGGGATACCAGACGCTTCTTGTTTCTCTTTTCACTTTCTGGCCACCATAAAGAGCTTTGTTCTGTCACATGCTCACTGCTATGACATTCTGCCTTGCCACAGGCCCAAGAAAATTGGACCAGTCAATGGTGTCCCAAAATCTCCAAAACTGAGAGCGCAAGTCAGTCTTTCCTCCTTATAAGTCAATTCAGGTGTCACGTCACAGTGATGGAAAGCTACACACATGGCTACTGAATGTTAGGAAAAGACACTCAAGTACACGCAATCTTTCTACAAAAGCATATGATTATTCTCTCCTCTATCAAAGAATAAATATTATTATTCTCTTCTCTACCCATTAATTTATTTAAACTTATTCACCAAGTGTCTCGGTTAGGTTTTCTAGAGTCAGTGGTATGTAAGACAGCAGATTTAATAGAGGACATTTATAAGTTACAATATTCACGCACAAACCAAATGCAGGAAGTGCCGAATGTCCATCTAAGGCACTGCGGACCCAAAAGATCCAATCAAGGGCTGGGAGCCCACAGTGCTGTCCCATGTACATCCATGTCTGCAGATGATGGCTGAAGAAATCTGTACTAGAACTAGGATACGCTGCTCACAGCAGAGATGACAACCAGAGCTCCCCTGAAGCAACGGCAGCCATTCTTGATGACAGCAAGGCTCTGAGCTCCTTCCTTGACTAAGACAGCCAAGTTCCTTTCAGGGGAACCAGCCGCAGCAGAGATTCTCCTGGGAAACAGCCCGCCAACAATCTTCTGCTCCCACTCTGCTTTATTTTGCATTAGCAACAATCCTCAGGTGGATCCTCTACGCCCAGAATCACACCAACTCAGTCCAGCTGGGCGTTCTAGCGCAAGTTGACCACAATAAGTCCACCGCACCAAGAAAGCAGTAAAAGAGGAGAAACTGGGACCTTATTGAAGAAGTATTTTATTGGGAGCATATTTTAGAGATGACTCAAAGAAAGTTGTCCAGATATTTTCTATTTCTTCCTTTTCTCTTTTTTTGTTTTGTCTTATGACAGGACATGAAATAAAAACATTGTTGATGCTGTCATGGTGGCACATACCTGTAATCCTTGCATTTGGGAGGTGGAGGTGGGAAGATGGCTGCAAGTTCAAGGCCAGCCTGGGTGACATAGGGAAACCTTGCCTCAAAAAACCAAAAAAAAAAAAGAAAAAAGAAAAAAAATCATTGATGCCATTTGGCATGTTAATAAGACTGAGTGCTATATAATTGATTCCCTTTTTTCATCCTTCGCTTACTAGGAACTTCTCAGAAGGCCTCTTCCCCTAAATTGTAACAAGAAAATTATAAATTCATTTACTTTATTGTAGACAGCTTGTGTGCTGAGGATACATTGTTTAAATGTCTGGTGCTTTCTGGTTTTTATGACTTAGAGCCCTATGTTCTGTCATCTCAGTTCACACCATGGTTTCAGGGACACGATGATTTAAAAGTGGATTTTCCACAGGCTCTCTGTTATGCTGGCCTATTCTGCACAACTGCAGAGATATTTTTGTATACTCTTTCTCTAATATACATGTTAATATATTTTAGAATTTTTGCAGTTCTTCTGGCGAAGAATCCTGTGAAACACATTGGAGTTCTTGTCACTCTGATAGACAAGCTGTGGTAGTAAAGGGAGGTGTTGCTTCTAATTCCTTTACTGTTTTACTGGAAAAATCTCCTCAAATATTTGTAGTATTGCATTAATATATCAATCACTAATATGTATTGGGCAGTAACCACACAGAATAAAGTTTTGTATGCATTACTCCATTTAACACTAACGAGGTAGATATCAGAGCTCTGACTTTATAGATGAAGAAATGGAGGTTTGTAGAAGCTTAGTGCCTTACCCACGGTCACACGGTTAGGATGCAACTCACGTCTGACATCAGAGCCAGAGCTCTTAGCCGCAAAGTCAGACCACCACACACATTTCCTTACACTCTTCCTAGCTCCCAGGTATTTCTTTTTTTCCAAGTATTCTCAACAAAACTGATTTGCAATTGACACAAATTCTAGAATTTGTCGAATGATGTTTCAGAGGGAAAAGGAAAAAGGTGGGAAAAACATAAGTTTTTCCCTCAAATAATGAAATAATCCAGACACACACTAAGCACCAGAAGCCTGCATGTCAGAACAATAAAATCCATGTGGTGGCTGCTGGGTAGAAGTCCACTGAACCAAATGTGGAACCAAGACAGTTCTGTAAGTATTAAGGGGATCTGACAATGAGTATGAATAGTACAGTACACAGAGTGGCTCTAGAGAAATGGAATGGTAAAGATAGAAAGATTTTAATGGTTTTAGGGGTTCTTGGAGCTGGTTCTCTAATTTGACGAGATCGAAAGATGCCATGATCCCTCCTTCTAATACTGTAGGGAATACTGAGCCTTGGTGTGAACTGTTTAAAATGATACACAATGTAGATCCATTCAATTATAATAACTCACCAAATTTAACAATTCTGTATATGTATCTTTCAAATATTTTTGGCAGAGTGGGAAACATAATGATGCTGGCTAGTTGATTTTAGCACCTTTGGATAAATTACTGTAAGAAAATAATGAGCTCAAAACATCTATGGGAAATCTGAGGTCTTCTGACTGTGAGGACGAACTGGTAAAGGAAATAAGGAGTTTAAGGATGCGAATTCCCAGCTCAAGACACACATAAAAATTTTAAATTTTCCAAGTGTATACTGAAAGAAAATCTTTCTTTTAGCCGCAGGGCCAAGATCGCAGAAACCCAAACACCATTCCTCATAACTCATTTGAAATACAGAGTAAGTTTAATGCTCAGCCTCGGAAGATAGGTGAAGTAAAGGTGAGGGCATTAACTGGGAAAGAGTAGGACCCCATAAATTGGAATGGAGATGTTTGGGGGGATCCCAACAAGGCTGAGGATGTCCAGCTCTTAGACTCTGAGATTGTTTTGCCAGAGGGAGAAGTTTCCCTGCACAGTGGTGGAGCCATCCCCACCCCCACATCCTGTGGTGTTGGCCCCTCCCAGGATACCGGAGGAAACTAATCCTGTGCTAATCAAGGGTGGTAAAGTCGACACTCCTCAGGACCCGCCCTCACTGCCCACTTTTGCCTCTAGGCCTATAACCAGGCTCAAATCACAGAAAGCTCCTAAAGGTAAGGTATATAGTGTGACCCATGAGGAGGTCCACTGTTCTCCCAAAGAACTCCTTGAGTTTTCTAACTCTTGTAAACAGAGAGGCCTGATGAGCAGGTGTGGGAATGGATTTTATGTAGGATAATGGTGGCAAAAACATACATGTGGATCAGGCTGAGTTTGTTGATATGGGCAAACCGAGCAGGGACTCTGGATTTAATGTTACAGCTCATGGAGTAAAGAAAGAAATTAATAGTTTATTTGGCTGATTGACAGAAGTGTGGAGTCAGAGATGCCTGATAGTCTGTGGTTTACTACTGATGAGGGGATTCAGAGACTCAGGGAAATGGGAATGCTGGAGTGGATTTGTCATGTCAAACCTGATCTGCCAAACTGGAATGATCCAGAAAATGTACGCTTCGCTAACACCTTGAGGAACAGATTTGTAAAGGAGAGCCCCATCATTGCTCTTCTCTGTATGCCAGACCTTACAGTGGGGACCGTGGTTACTCAACTGGGAAACACCTAAAGGCAATGGGTTGGACTGCATCACAGAGCAGCAGCAGAGGCCAAGTGGCAGCGCTTAGTCATCACCGGCAGGGCGCACACGCTTACTGTGATGGACAGCAGAAGCAGCAGTGCTCAGAGTGGTCTGACATGTGTAGACCTGTGGTGTTGGCTCCTCAGCCACGGTGTTCCCAAAAATGAAATAGATGGGAAGCCTGCAACGTTTTTACTAGGCTTATATAGGCAAAAAAAAAAAAAAAAAAATGTGAGGGCAAATGAACAGAAATCTACATCAAATCATAGAAAAAGCAAATCACAGCCCCTCAACCAGTCCCTGGATTTGAGCCAGTTTACAGAACCCCTTGAATGAAGGGGAGGCTGGCTCCCTTTGAGGAAGGATCCAAGTGTACCACCAAAAATTTATACTACCACTCTCTCCTATCCTTCCCCAAAGGGACCTGAGGGCTTCTACTAGAGTAACTTTGGAAAGGGAAATGATCAGACATTTTAGGGAATACTAGACACTGGTTTTGAATTAACACTGATTGAAGGGGATCCAAAATGTCATTCTGCCCTCCTGTAAGAGTAGAAGCCTATGGAGGTCCGGTGATTAATGGAATTTCAGCAAAGGTCAGACTGACAGTGGGTCCCGTGCGTCCTCAAATCCACTCTGTAGGCATTTCTCCTGTTCCAGAATGTACAATCAGGATAGACATACTCAGTACTTGGCAGAACTCTCACATTGGTTCCTTAATCTGTAATGTGAGGACTATTAAATTTCGAAAGGCAAAATGCAAGCCATTAGAGTTGTCTTTGCCTGGCAAGATAGTCAATCAAAAAACAATAACACATCCCTGGAGGGACTGCAGAGATTAGTGCCATTATTAAGGACCTAATGGATACAGGGTGGTGATTCCCACTACATCTCCATTTAATTCTCTCATTTGGCTGTGCAAAAGACAGGTGGATCTTGAGAATGACGGTAGAGTACCATAAATTGAATCAAGTGGTAACTTTGACTGCAGCTGCTGTACCAGATGTGGTGTCCCTGCTTCAGCAGATTAACACATCTCCTGGTACTTGGTATGCAGCTATCGATTTGGCAAATGCCCTATTAATAGAGAAACATTTTGAACTAAGATATGAATTGGCAATTCTAGATTTATTTCAAGTATCTATTTATTTCTGTTATTTAGTGTTTTTAATTTAAAGTAAGCTATGTCATCTTCAAAAACATAGTTTTAACCTTGTTTCCTTAATTTGGTATGTTTAAAAATATACTAAAATACCCACCCCTCTCTATTTGCAACAAGTTTATTTACACTTTTCCATTTTTTCCCTTTCATCTTACTTTTCTTTTAACCTTCTTCTTTATCCCCTTTCCCTATCTAGTTCTCCTCTCTTTTGAATACTATCTCTCTTTTTTTTTTAAACATAATATCTATTATACCCCTTTGTCCTTATTTACACTTATGGTTTCTCATATCAGAGAAACAATTCAGTGTGTACTGATAAGTGTCTGATTTATTTCACTTAATAGTATGTTCTCAAGGAACATCCATTTGGTGTAGTACTCCATTGTGTAGAAAAACCACATGGCGGGGAGGGGAAGAGGGGGGAAAACCAAGATACATCATGTACAGGTACAAAATAACCATGTTGATTGTGATCATTATGTATACAATGTACCAATACATGTTCTTGGTAAAAATTTAAAAAAAATAAAAATATACTAAAATAAAAATGGGCTATGGATTCCCACAGATCACAGTAAACTGACTTGGACCTAGGATCATGCTTTTATAGTAGAAAGCTTTAAAATTCTTCTTTTAAATTGTCCTAAAGTATTTGAAAGTTCAAGACATTACACTTCTTCACCATAAATATCGAAATATCCAATTCCTCTGACAAGCTGCATTTCTCTTGTTTCAGAGATCTTATAGAATCTATAACAACCTCACAACTTAAAAATCTTTTTATCTTGGTAAAAATAAAAAAATTTATTTTGGCAAAAATACCAACAATAATAAAAGATGGACTCACAAAATGAAATTTATTCCTCTATAATCAACACCAATAATATCAAAAGGCTACAGTGATTACAAATTTTAGAAAACATGACCATGCTCCATGTAAATAGCAGTATGAAAAAGAATTCTACAAAGAAATGACATCAAGATGAAAAGGGAGGGCCCATTTACATAGGGACCTAATAGTGCTGTTTTCTAAAAAATTCATGAATCAAATATGTCACGCAAAACACCTCAGTGGTTTCTCATTCCCTACAGTATTATATCCAAATCCTTTATGATAGCTCTCAATGACACAACTGAAGCTCACCTCTCCAACTTCATCCACCAGCATTCTTCAAAATCCTCCCTGCATTTTGTCATACCAGGTTTCTTGTGGCTCTTTCGGTCACCCATGGAAAAAACTACAGGGCTTTTCACTCAGTGATTTAAAAGCCTTTTTATCCTTCCTGGTCTTCATATGCCAAGTTTTTTCCAACTAAAATGGCCACCTTTACATTCTAAGTTAAACTTCAGTATGAAAGAATTTCAGTTTCTATTGAGGGTTTCTTCCTCCCTGAATTGCCCAGTATGTTAAAATTGCTAAGGAGGGTCTTACAAATCAGCCCTGGTGATCACACACTGACATTCAAATTTGTGGTGCTCCTAGCCAGGCCAAAACTATAATGACCATGCTCCTACAGGTTTTTGGGTTTTTTCCCTCAAGATTACCCTCAGCCTCATAGAATGAAATTGGTTGAGAAATGTGCCCTGTCCAGTATGCCCTCCCCAGAAGACTTTCAAAAATATTGGGCAGAGGTGGGGAGAATATATTAAAAAAAAAAAAATAGCAGTGGCACGGGGCTCAGTGTTGCAAATACAGTAAGATAGCATTCATTTCTCTCTCACTGAAGTGACACACAGGGTGGATTTATCAAGGTTGATTTCTAGGATCAGCTGCTGCAATTTAACAACTCTTTCAATCTCGTGGACTCCCTAATCTTTGGCTTGTACCTGAGTATAACTTGTCCAGCTAGACATTTTCCTTGTGGTGAATTAGGAACTCCACCTGAAACTTCATACAATTTGTCTCCTCAGGCTTTCACCTCCAATGCATATACACCCCAACCTCAAATCTACGAGATCTGTGCGCTCTGTCTGTATCTGAACCCCCACTGTGAAATATACTTGTCTATTTTATTCTCCAGGAAGTTGTTCATCATCAGCTTAGAATCAGTACTTGCAAAAATATATGCTCCGAGGCAACAGGAGTGTCATCTAACTCCATGAACATAAAAAGTATTCAAAACTCAGCCTTGAATTATAGGTGATTCCCTTAATGACAGCAATTGTCATTACAAGAAATATTTTAATTATTGGCATTTCCAGCTTTGGAAAAACCTAGGATCATTCTGTTAAAGCTGATATGGTGAAAAATGCTAGAGATGATTTCCATTAAAAAGGCCAGAACTTGATTAGAGAGTCATTGAAAAATTTAATGGTGGGTAAATCATGAAACAAAATGCATTTGGTTTTCTTTACCTAGTAAAACAAAATTCTCTTCTCTTACTTGGCAAACTTGACTGGCATAATATATTTATTACCGGAACCTGTTTTTTTGATGACTTGTTCTGCTTTTAGGAATTTTCTTCTGCAGTTGTACAACATGTAAACATTGACCATGACACGACATATTCCATAAACTGAAGTTTTAAATTGAAGAGCTAATTTTAATACTGGTTACATCAGTGATATTTTGCTGGAGATAAAAGTAGTTTGTTGAATTTTTAATAAGTCAATGGCATCGAAATAGTAGAGTATGTGCAGTTCCTAAATTAGACAGAGGCAATGTGCCTCTCCACTTTGAATTCCCTGTTCTTGCAATATAAGAACAGCTCCTCTTTGGACAAAATATTGAGATAAAAGTCAGATATTTCAGATTATCTTATGAGAAAAAGCACTAAAGTAATTTCCTATCAAATGTAGTTAAAATATTGTTCTTCATACAGTTTGGGTATCTACAGTGATTGAATTTACTCAGTCATGTATTGATATGGTTATACTTTAATAATATAGGTCAGATCAAATAGCCCATAATAGTATAGAAGGCCAGTTGCCCAAAGTACATGTATTTATCTTTCTATTCCAAATGTTCCAATATATTACAGTCATGTGAGGCAGAGGTGGGTGAAGTTTTACTTGATATTTTTTAATTTGCAAAGGGTCATTTAAATGACCCTCCCAGAAAAAAAAGAAAATAAGGTAGAGCAACGATCCATCCACTGTTCTGGGAAAAGAGCCAAAGACCATCTGATTATATTCTAGTAACTGAGTAGACCTTTTCACTTCCTATGAAGCAGAGGTTTTCTTTGGGATGGAGATGGCCTAATGTGCTTAAGTATCCCAGACCCTGAGCTCTACACAGTACTTTAAGAGTCTAACGGTGGGAAATAAAGTTAAAGAATGGGGATGTGTTTGAGGACTGGAGATTCAGAGCCAACACCCGCACCTGTGTTTATGAGGGAGAGCTGATTGAGCAGATCACTAGAGTTGGAAGTTACTTCAAATAAGCATGTAGCAGACAGGTGGTGCTTTAGAAATAATAACTGAGCATGAAAATGTGAACTAAAATATGTTGTTCCCCAGGGTCCCAACCCAAGGCCTGGTCAAGGACCCAGACAGCCCAGACCGTTCCAAAAACAGTGTCACACTCATCAGACAGCCCTGAGCCAATCTTCAGCCATGATCTTAAGTAGCAGCAACAGCAGGAGACTGATGAGACGTCACACCTTCACCATTTCTCAACTACGATTCAGAGATTGTTGGAAGAAGACATGAGAAGAAATAGTAGACTCCTTACTAATAAGTCTGATGGAGGCAAGACTGGGCAATTAGAATAATTTAAGAAAATATATACCCTGAGTTTGTGTATGAGAAACTACCATTTATACAATTATTTCCAAATAATCTGTTATTTATTGTTTTTTTTTCTATGGTAGAGGATACTTGGGCCATTTACATTAAATAATATATGCATTTTTGTCAGGGAAATTTTTTAAAGTCCTAAATACAACAGAGCGAGGAGCATTCATTTGCTAGTGTCATCTTCTTAATGCTTCTGAGTAAGAACAATTGGGAATTGGCAACTCTGTAAAGAAAACTGTTTCAAGTACTTTGATTTTAAAAATTGCTTACTACAAAAAGAGGTAATAACTCACTAGGCACAGTGGTACACGCCTGCAGTCCCAGCACTGGGGAGGTTAAAGCAGCAGAATCGTGAGTTAGCCTGGGCCAGGGAGTTGAAGGCCAGCCTGGACTACACAACGAGACCTTGGCTCAAAAAAAACATTAAAAATCCAAACAGAAAAAGCCAATAACAGAAACAAATGGGAAGATTTATTGGTTGACTTTCTATTATTAAAGGACTCAGACTTGAACTCTGCAGGTAAATATAAATTAGTGGCTACGCATAGGAAAACTTAAGTATTTGCCACATAAGGTCAAGAACTCAGATGGCCATAATTAGCAGCAGAGCCAAGTTTACATTATAATTCAGAATATAAATACCTGTTCAGACAAACTTTAATTAAACTTGGGTAATGTTTGACTTTTCCTGCCAGGTTAATGAAACCAAGCCACTAATCAATCTGTTGGGAAAATTTGGAAGCTGGGATGGGACACATAAAAATAAAAATAACTTGTCTAATGACTTTACCTTTATTACTAAGACCAGAAAAAGTCAGAGTGGGTGAATTTGGTTAAGAAAAAGTGTTGGGAAAGTATGACTTACCAAAAACACAGACTCAGCCCATATAAGAACACTAACAAACACACACGCACACGCACATGCACACGCACACTCCTGAAAATCATCAGGCATTATATGACTGTTTTTTTATGCATCAGTTTAAAAATTGGCTCAGCAGAAATAACAAATCTTAAATTCTAATTAGTGGTGAAAGTTTCTAGTTCATGACTCAGACTTTTCCGTTCTTGGTGGGGGAGTGGAAGGATGGCCATATCTGTTAGTTTACTTAAGTTTCTCTCTAACCCTACTTATCAGCAAGATCCCTAAGAAAGCCTAGAGTTTTGAGTTCTCTCTATGTTAAGCAATCTAAATAAACTTTGTTTAACATTAAATTTCCTTCCCAAGGACCAGCCATCAGTGCAGTTCTCATTTCTTAAGAGGTTATTTTTCAAATCTCACTGGATTCTTTACTGTCTTTATTTATTTTTGGAACCATTTGGGAAAATCTATCGCAATCATATCATGATTTACGGAATAGAGAAATTGTAAATCATCCCTTCAAAGCCCTTCCGTCCGCTCCATTTTATATTCTGTTAGCTATTTCACATACTCAACTCAGACTTTCTCGTCTAGCTTCTCTGTCCCACCTCACTCCCACACCCATCTGAAAGACAAAAATATGTGAACACTGCTAGGGATTTCGCTCAGTGATTAGAGTGCTTGCCTTGCAAACACAAGAGCCTGAGTTCGATCCCAGCACCACAAAAAAAAAAAAAAATTAAAAATATGTGAACACTGTTTTGTCTACTTAAGCTTTTAGAGTACCAGCAAGAGCTTTGAAAATCTTCCAGTATCATCCATCTTACTGTGACATTAGGGAACTGTTAGCGACTCACGTGGCTGAAGTACTTCAGAACTTATGTCTTCTCATCTGAGTCTTACACAGCCCATTGCAATAAATAGAGGTGGCATTGCCACTATTCCCTTTGCACAGTGGAGAAGTTTGTGTCATTCAGAGGACAAATGATGTCTAAAACCAGATAGCTAGTAAGTCAGGAATGGGTTGCCTGCTTCGATGACTCTACTTTGACTCTTTCCAACTTGTTCTTAAGTGACTTTTCCCCTACTAACATCCAGTATACTCAGTATTTATATTTTTTTCATGAAACATAAGTCAGCTAGTTATAAGCAAGATAGAAAATTTAGAGAATTCTCTATAGACTACCCAGGATAAAAGTACCCATTTAAACTTCCATGAAGATTGCACATAAGCCTGCACGTGAAATACTTTCACAACTACAGCTCAGCTATCAGTTAGTATTAAGAGCAGAAAAATGAATAGCCCAAGAAACTGTTCTTGGATTCTATGGTGAAGGCCTGTCCATTTGTCTTATCATTATTGATGAGATTAATATCCCAGAGTAATTAAAAATAGGCTCATAATTCACAAACATTTTTAGATTTCATGTGTTTTTGCATATCATGAGCTTCTTAAAGCCTGAGCCTGGGTCTTATTTGGTTTCATATAATTGTAGACAATCACAATGCCTTGAGTTCAATAAGCATTCAAAAAAGATCAGGCTTATTGTTAAGCACTTGACAGACACTTCTAAGCTGAGACAGGTTCTACTTTACACTGACTGATCGGCCTGTGCTTCAACAGCGCTATAAATGAAACTGTGCTGTTGTCCTTGCTGTGTTCCTAGGCACAGTCTTTTCTTCACCTGATTCACTAGTAAAGGTCATATTTGCAATTCTATTTCTAACCATAGCAAGAAACCGAGTCTTTCATAAACCTTTATAAATCAGTAATGAACGTATGTGAATATATGTGTGTGTATGTGTCTATGTGTGTGTATGTGTGAGTGAAGGGGTGAAGGAAATTCACAATCAGTATATAACCATTTCTGTTTTATTCCCTGGTATAGCATGGTCCTCCTTCATTTTTTCTACAAAACAACAGCTCCTAATCAAATGTGTTTGCTCGAATTTAAGATTTAAAAATGTATATTGTATGCTTAAATACATTTTTAAAATATTATGTGTTGTGTAGGTGCATCAGTATATTTACATGCTATACTTTAAATTATGTATCATATGCACCTATACGTAATATATTCATATGTGTGCATATATATATTTATATTCCCCAAAAGAAATATAAAAAGGGCTCGTTTAGGGAATCCACTTATTACTATTTCCTTTTTATTTTAAGGCCCATAAATATGTATAGACATTAGAGCAATGTATACAAATTTGGCAAAAACCAAGTACTATCCTTCAGAAAACATTAGAGATTTTAGTCAAAAGAACAAGAAATCAACCCTGGCTGAGCAAAAAGTTTTGTGATGGGGATGTCAGCTGGTGCCCAAATCCTACAGGCTGGCAGAGAAACCAGGTCGGAACCTAGACAGGCAGGAAGGGGACCCTGCGGCAGCCAGCAGACCCTCTTACTGGAAGCAGCGGCGGGGTCACCAGTTGTCGCTGCTGTTTTGTCTGCAAGTCGCTTGGGTCAGTGTTAAGAATCCCCAAAAAAGAATTCCATCTGGTGGCTTCAGTCATGTGCTCTCACCCTCAGTCTAGGGGCAGCTATGCAGTATGCATCACGTGTCGGAGACGGAGGGATGGGGCTTCCAGAATGGAAGTGTAGACTGCACCTGGAATCCGACTGTGTGCTCTGGGTGAACTTGACCCCTCAAAAACCAACTCTACTTAAGTCAGGCTTCTTTGTTTATTTTGGTTTTTGTTTCGTTTTATTTTCGGTACTGGGGATTGAATCCAGGGCCTTGGCACTGAGCTACATCTGCAGCCCTCTCATACTTGTTAATCTTGGGACAGGGCCTGGCTAAGGCACTAATTTGCCCAGGCTGGGCCCAAGCTTGTGATCTTCATGCCTCAACCTCCCAGGGTGCATAGTGTAGTTCTTTGCTGAACACATACTCATCATTTTCCCAGAAGAAGATAATCTAATTTCTTATTACTTCCTGCACTTGTTTCCAAGTCCAGGACCTCTTGGGAGACGTCCTTTTCTTCTCTAGTTTCATCATGATTCTACTTCAATGTGCAGGAAGTTATGGAAAAAATCAGTAAATATAAATGCCATATATTAGGGGGTTGAAGTATGTACTGCCTTCTCCCCTCAACTGAGGAAGACCTGGGTCAAAGGTCTGTGTTGACGTCCTAAGCTCCAGTGATTCAACCTATGATCTTATTTGGAGGTGGGGTCTTCACGGAGCTACTTAAGGTAAAGGGCGGTCATTAGGGTCATTAGTACAATATGACTGGTGTATTTATAGAAAGGGGAATTTGAACTCAGAGATACCCATACAGGTAAGACAATATGACGAGATAATGGTGAGATGGCCATTGACAAGCCAAGGAGTTAAATCCTAGATAAGAACCTTCCACCACAGTCTTCAGAAGTAGGCAATCTGGCCGACTTGTTTATTTGCAAAGTGTAGCTTTTGTGAGACAGTGTATTTCTGATAAGTCACCCCATTTGTGATACCATGTTACAAAAGCTCTAGCAAATGAATACACTGTCTGAACACCTTTTACATCACAATGGGAGCAAGAAGAAAAACAATTATACTGTACAAATATACACATACAAAGAAATATAGCAAAGGAGATGTATAAAATATTCTTTGTATTCATCAACCTCTACTTCTAGGGATATTTTGTGGGACAATTCCTTTGATATTAGCCAATTTCTGCAGAATTCAGATACGTCAATGCCATTTTTTGAAAAGAAAGTTAACAGTATTTCTGCTTCTCTCTTTTAATCAGAAATGAAACCAAAGTTTCAACATACTTTATAGAAAGTCCAATCTCTTCAGGTTTAAGCTCATGAAAATGTCACTCTCTTCTAGTAGTACTTCCTGAACTGCATAAATTCCTGACATGAGGACAGCTGTTGATCACTCAGTGATAGAATCCTCCAGATTTCCAGGATCACTCCATTTATATTAGGACAATTTATAGTCAACAAACATTGATGAAATATTAATTAGTTGCATGTTCTGTGATTGAAACTAGAGTGTACACATAATACTGTTTTTCCCTTCAAAGAACTCAGCCCAGAGTAAAAAAAAAGGTAAGTAAATAAATTGCTTTAATAAAATATGCTTAGGTCATGAGGATAAAGCAGATGGGCACTCAGTGAACAGGTGAGTGGCACAAGGTAGGCAGAAATTCTAAAAGTCTTCTAACAAATTCATTAAAACTGCTGTGAGCGGGTTGAATTCTGACTGTGCACAGCTTCAAGGGTAAGTGTCCACAACTCAAAACCTGGAGTGACTGCAGAAGGAAAGACACAAAGCACACGTCCACGACTACTGCTGGGTGTAGTTAATTCAATAATCACTGGGGCTTACAAATGTTAGCTATTTGATTAAACATGCCTATTACCCCTGTCACACAGTTACTCAATGTCATTTTAAAACAGGTCCGGAGAAGGCTCAGAGAGGTGCTGGCAAACGGTACAGCAGCAAGCAGAAGGCAAAGAGACACTTTCAGGCACACAGCTCCTCCTTAGTGGAAGACCTCCTTCTCTACATCCTGGTCCTTTCTGTATGCAAAAGATGGAACTCTTGTCCCCTCTGATGTGCTCATAGGTATGCACAACTCTGTGGGATACTCTGGATGTTCCGGCTAATTAGTGGGTTCTCAACTTGGTTTTGGCTCCAGTCCTGGATTCGCCTATATGCACATAATTCAGGCTACTCCTCCCCTTCCTTGATCACTCACACTAGGAACATAGGAAGAAAGAGTGCTCCCTCCTTTTCCTGTCTCATTCTCTCCCCATTCCTATCCACAGGCCCCATGAGGCCTCCTCGGGACATTTGATTCTGATCCCAGCTGATGCAAAGTGGTCACAGATCATGCATGACTGGGCTTTTACTCATAATATCACTCTTGAGAGACTATGACACTCACTCAGATACAGTCAGCCCTCTGTATCCGTGGGTTCTGTATCCAGGGATTCAACCAACTGCAGATTAAGGATTTTTTTAAATTGCGTCTCTGTTGGTTACTTCTCTCATTGCTAAGACAAAATACCTGACACCCAAAGTTAAAGGAGAAAAGGTTTATTTCAGCTCACAGTTTGTAGAGATTTCAGTCCATAGTCTGCTGGCTCTAAGGCAGGGCACTGTGGCAGAAGGGCATCACAGAGGAGAAACAGCTCGTTACAGCAGAAGGCAGAAAAACAGCAAAGCAGTGAAGTAGCGAAGAAATAGCAAGCGGCAATCACAGCCCTCTTTCTGTCCCTTATATTCTGCCCAAGCTATGCTTCCTTACTGTGGGTAGTACTCCCATCCAGGGTGGGTCACCCTTAACCTTAGCATGTCACCATGAACCAATCCCAGCATCACATCCTTAATCCCAGCATCACATACTCTAGATCCAGCCACCTCTGAAAAGTTCCACCTATGACCACGCGAAGTTTTGGGGGGACATCAAGACACAAGCCATAACAGTGTCTATATCAAATATATACAGATTTTTAAAACCTAATTCCTAAAGAATACAACAACTATTTTCATAGCATTCACATTGTATTACATATTATAAGTAACACAGAGGTGATCTAAAATATACAGGAAGATGTGTCCAAATACCATACCATCATATGGGTACGGTATAAAGGATTTCAGGAGCCACACATTTAGGCATCTGGACTGAACTATATAAATATGAAAACAAACTGGTATCTACGACAGTGTTTCAAAGGAAGAAAATTTAAAACAGGCTTGTATGTAATCTCCTGTTCCTAAAGTCTTAGATATAGTTGCTTCCATTAACAGTATCTTACTGATTTTTTTCAAACAAATGCTGTCCTGCATTTTTTCTGGGCAACATAGTAATTTTAACTACTTGTAACATTTTCCATACTTAGATTTGAGTAGATAGATTACAGAAAAGCATGGAGGAAGAAAATTGATTGGGGAATTACAGTGGAAAAGAGTGCACTACTAAGAGTGCTCTGTATGGATTCCAATTTCACTGTTTTTCTCTGAGGATTATAAGCAAAAAAAAAAAAAAATGTGGATCTGTTACCTTAGGTGCTTAGTTACCAAAGAGCAGAAATTAAGTCTATGTGTATTTGTCAAATACAAAATACATTTCTAGGAGTGTTCTATTTATTCATTCATGAATTTAAGCCTGTTGCTTAAAATCTTAAGTATATATATGATGCTAATTCATTATTTACAAGTTTCCAGAAGAAATCACATGACCACAGAGACCGAGGATAGCTAATTAAATAATTATCAGTAATGTGTGCAGGCTTAATTACATAATTTCTAAAAGCTGTCATGCATAATCAGAGCTCAATTTAAAAATAAATACTGTTAATCGCATGGATGATTGGCATTAGAGAAACAGCAACTAAGATAGAAAATAGGAATGCTGGCTCTCTTGGACTCATAAATTCAACTTGATTAACCTGCTTAACAGAAATGAGGAGCTCCTAGGTGATGAAATATTTAATATTTTTAATAGAGGTTTCTGCTCAAGCTTTAGAATACATACTCGTGACACAGTGTATACAATGTATAGAGTGAAGGAAACTAAAGAACTATTCTATTTGAATAAATTAAGAAGAGATAGGCAAATACCTGCAGCCCGGGGGTGTACATATCTAAGGCAATTAGAGGGTGAACACCACAGACAAGGCCTGATTTGTAACATGAAGTCTAACCAAAACCCAACAGACTCACCTCACCTTCCCATCAGCAACAGCAAGAGAAGCAGGCAAACACATGCCGCGGATACTCCTGGGTCCCCTGTCCCAGCTTCTGCTGACTGGAGAAAGACTCAACCTCATGTCTTGCTAAAATCACAATAAAAAAAAAACTCTACACTGGTATTTCTATGCATGAAGCTCTAATATTTTTTATCAGCAGGAGAAAGATGGCTATTTTGTAGGTAGAAATGACATCTCAAAGTTCATGCTTCCACTGTTGGGGTTTGGGTTTATGGAAAGACCTTGAGATGAAGTCAGATGATATTTTTTCAGGGCCAAGTCTGACACAGCTGGGAGATCATAAAAAAGCTTCTATACGTCCCTGAGCCTCAGTTTACTCCCTGCTGTAAGGAGAAGTTAAACCATCAACATGGTAAAGATTTCTAGTGCTGGAATCAACAGATTTGGGTTCTAGCCCTGGTTCTGCTGTTTGCTGGCTGGAAGTTAGGTTATTTTTAACCACCCTGAGCCTCGGTTTCTTCATACATAAGATAGAGATGAGAATATGGTTACTTTGATAATCAGCATAACTCTACACACAGCCTCACTGCAGTGCCAGCTCAGAGTCAGTCACAGAATTCTCATTCCTAGTCCCACTCCCACCGCACTGCCACTTAACGACATTACTGCCCCTTATTCTCTTTCTCTTATTGCCTTACCGCGTTACTATCATTGCTTTATGACACTACTTCAACCATATTATACTTCTACTACTACCCTACTGCATCGCCGCTACTGTCTTATCATACTGTCAGTATTACTAGAGTACATTATTACTACCTTACTGCATTACTGCTATTACTACATATACCTATTTAATCAATACATGAGTATTGGTTTGCTAGAATGCCATAACAAAATAGCACAGACTAGGTGGGCTAACAGATATTTGTTTTCTGACAGTCCCAGAGGTGAGAAGTCTACGATCAAGGTGTCAACAGATTTGGTTTCTTCTCACCTCTCCCTGGCTTGCATACGACTACTGTCTAACTGCGTCCCTGCATGGTATACTGTCGGGGCTTTCCAAAGAAACAAAACTGATAGGATAAGTATATATACAGAAAGAGATTTATTTTAAGCAATTGGTTCAGGCAGTTATGGAGGCTTGGCAAGCCAAAAGCTGATGGGCAAGACCAGCAGGATGGAGAATTAGGAAAGAGTCTGTTGTAGACAGGAAGCTGCCACTTAAAATTGCTGTAAAACCAGGAAGTTGCTGCTTGAGCCACCCACAGAATCAGGAAGAGCCGATAGCTCAAATGAAGTCCAAAATCTGGGCTACAGATTCCCATCTCATTTGAAGGAGATCAGCCTGATTGGATGAAATTCATCCACATTATGGAGAGCAATCACTTTTATTCAAAATCCACCAGTTTAATTGTAAATCTCATCCAAAACACCCTCACAGAATGCTCCAGAGTAATGTTCGGCCAAATATCTAGGCAATGTGGCCCAGCCGAATTAACACATAAAATGAACCATCACACATGGTCACTCCTCTGTGCATATGCATCCCCTGGTATTGCTCTGTGTCTAAATTTTCTCTTTCTATAAAGACATTAGTCACATTGGATTAAAGCCCACACTAACAGCAAATCATTTTAATTTAATCACTTTGTAAAGGACTTATCTCCCAATACAGTCATTTTCTGAGATATGGACTTTAGAGCTTGGGAAGGACACAAAACTGCAGCACATTCCATTGATTTCCACTGCACTCAATTCTTACCAACAATTCCACCACTGCTACTACTGTTACTCATATTCTTCATCCTCTCGCTATCACTAAAATTACCATTAGTTTCCTTCTTGTTTAAATTTCCTATGTTTCTACAAAACAGATTGTATACAGGTGGCGCATGACGCTCAAACTCTTTACCAAGATCGAACGCAAACTCAGTGAGTGCCAGTGCACAGAATATAGTTTAAAACAACTACTGCAGGCAAAAAGTTGGGCCAGTAGTATGGAAAAACCAATAGCCCACCCAAGAGGAATTTTAGTCTGTCAGTGATTACCAGCTGCAGCATTTTCTCACTCAAGGAGCCCAAAACTTTTGTGTACTGAAGATTCAGCAATAGTTTTTGTTAGATGTTATAGGGTTAACCACTTAATCAGCCTCTCTGATTCTTTTTCAGCAGTAAGAAACCCGAGGGATTGTTACTTATGTCTTTTATTATATATTTTATTTATCAATTTATGTTGACTTCTAAAAATAATTGAAAAATGTTGCCAGTCAAAGATTAAATGATGATTTAGAACGGAAAAGGCTCCAAATATGCATTGCATTTATGCATTATAGATATGAACTAGCCAGCACATATAGGTTTTACCATTTCATTTTATATTCTGTATGAAGGAAATTGTATAAAGACAATAAGATTCCCAAAGATGAAGTCTGAGTCATTCTTAAATTGTGTCTCCCATTGTATCTCATTCAATTTTTTTTTTCATCATCTTTGTTCAGGAAATACTTGATGAGTTTAGTAAAGACAAGATTCCCCAAATTCTGATGATGCCAGCTCTATTGCTGCTCAGTCAAAGATATGTCCCAGGCTCAGCCATCCTGCTGGCCGTCTGTCAGACAACGTTCCAACATGGATTGACCGAGGTTTGACGCTCTGACCCTGCAAGCGTTTTGGGTCAACCCAGCAGTCGTTTATTCACTGTGCTGTGTGGAAAACACTACAAAGCTTCTCATCCAGTAAGGCAGACAGCATGTGCACCTGAACATCCACAATTTCAGCAACTTTCCCTATTAACAGACATATAAATAATGTACTGGAGATACAGAATATTATGCCTAAGACAACACAAGAAACTGAAATTGGTGCCAGATTGTGGAGCAGTTTGAAGGCTGAGCACCACCCTAATCACTACTGATAAACTTTTCTGTCACCATTCTTAAAGATTAAAAAAAAATTAGAGACACAAATCTTTGAGAGCCTTATACTTCAGCAGACATGAAATGAAGCAGTACAATACTCCCTATACCAAAACACCATGTCAGTGATACCACCAACCTTATCCTCTCCAGAACATCCAGGTATGTACAGATATGTATCAAAAATACTTTCTGTTTTTATCAGGATCATTGAAACCAGTCAGATTTAAAATGCTTCAATGACATTTGCAACAAAATAAAAATGATTAAAATGGAAATATTTACAAAATCCCCTGCAGCCACTATTCTGTAATCACAAAGCCATTCATCTCTCCCTTTCCATCGCTGAGAAGATGTGAAATGAAGAGGGGAAGAAAAAAGTCAAACAGGGAATGGGGACTGACCAAAGAGCTAAAAGGTAGAGAGGATAAAGAGTAAAAGTCACACAGGTCAGGGACAGAGAGGGTCAGAGTGGGGGGTAAATGGGAATGGGGTAGGGAACTGTTGGCTGTGAATAAGAAAGTTTAAAAGAATTGGGAATAGGTGGTTATGAGTTGGCCTCTGTTAATACCATGTGAGAGGTCTATATAAAAGGCAGATTTCTGCAGGGCATGGTGGCACATGGCTGTAATCTCAGCACTCAAGAGACTGAAGCAGGAGGATCTCGAGTTTGAGGCCAACCTGGAAAATAGACTGTATCTCAAGAAAATAAATAAATAAATAAATAAATAAATAAATAAATAAATAAATAAATAAATAAACAGATTTTCTCCTTAATTTAGGGGAAGAGACAATAGTGACTATTGAACTGTGCTTCATGAATCCAACACTGTTCAGACTGAAACCTTTGGGTCCTTGATTAATTAGGGTTGCAATGTAAACTAATGTATTTTAGTTGAAGTGAAAGGCAATACATTTACACCAGCATTTCCTAATTAAAAAATTAAATTCTGATTTAATCCAGAAAACTGTTTTCTTAGCCTACTGATACAATTTCAAGGCAAAGGATATGAAAATAAAATGTTTTAGGGATTTTATTCAGGACATGGGTTTTTGCTGTTGTCTGCCTACCTATTATTTTTCCCCAAAGCAAGCTACTTGACCTTGGTCAAGCTACTTGACCTATCTAGGTCAGAAATTAAAACCTCTCTGTACCAACTGATTCATAAATGCAAATAGTTAATGATAACTTCATTTCTTTTCAATCTAAGAAATCCACTAGCCATTTAATGTTTCTCTTTTGTAGTGTCATGTTTTTTATTTGTAATAAAGATATGCACATGTATGTATTTGTACCACATAAGCCACTTAGACTGTCATATTTATCAAAGGAATTTATGCATGTAATAACCACAATGTCACGTGCACACCCACACACACACACCAACAACCAGACTTGTAATTTATTTAATGTCAATATCTAACATCAAGAGTTTCTGGAGTCTGAAAGGAATAACCTAAATGATTTTAACACACACAACTACTTTTGCTCAGTACTCCAGAAAATCTTTTTCTCATCTATCAGGTAGAATATTAAAACTTCACAGGCTAAAAAATTGCATAGTTTGTAATACTCAAAGGTACTGCACGTTTGTATCCAGACCGGAGATATCTCTAATACAAGCAACTGGGTAAATAGAAGAATCACACACTCTACAGAAGATAAATGCAAGTCTAGAGCTCTTGACATCCATAAGATCCATGTGGGAATAGGAATCTAAGTCAAAGAGAGAATGACTCTTAAAGAAATATCTGTGTGGTAAACAGTTCATCATTGCAGCTTGTAGCATACTGTTATTAACAACCATTAATTAACATGACAGCCAGCCAGAAAATGCTCCTCTGAAACTGAGTAACTTTCAGATTTGCACAAACAATAGTAAGTTATGAACATGCATATATGCTAAATATAAAAGTTTGGTAGGAAGCCCTTTACAGTTGCATTTGAAGGAAGAACTGCATCCTTCAGTTGAATAAAAGCTAAAAGTAGTTCTGAACACAAGTTCTCCATTTTTTAAATTGCAAAGCTTTTTAAAAATTTTTTAAGTTTTTATTAATACGTATTTATAATACATAATGTCTACATTCGTTGTGGGGAACTGATACATATACATAACATACCTTAATTCTTTTTACTTCCCCTTTCCCTCCCTTCCCCTGCCCTCCATCTCTTGGTCCCCTTCCCATCTGCAAAATCTCTATCTTCTCTTCTTTTGATAAAGATCACCAGAAGGGCATCAAGCTAGGCAGGAGTCTCCACTTCAGTTCTTAATTGCCTGCATTCATTTCAGTCCCAAATCACATCCCAAGGAAAAGTAGTGGCAGTGCTCTGGCTTAAGTGCTTGCCCCCTCACAAATGTATATTGAAATTTAACTGCCATTGTAACCGTGGTAAGAGGTGGGCACTTTGTTTACGAGGTGATTAGCTTTCAGCTAATTAATCCAGTGATGGCAGATGCGGGTTCCTTGGCAGAGATGGATCGGCCCCTTTTCTCTTTCTGCCTTCTCTGCCCTCTGCCATGCAATACCTTCCATCATACAGTGCCTTCCATTATGCTATGACACAGCAAGAAGGCCCTTGCCAGATGCTAGTACCTTGATATTGGTCTTCTCAGCCTACACACCTGAGTCAATAAATTTCTGTTCATTATAAATTACCTAACCCACAGGATTCTTTTATAGCAGCACAAAATTAACTAAAGCAAGTGGAATAAGGAGAAAGAACATGAGTCAAGAATCAATTTAGGGAAAAGTTGCTCTAACGACTCACAAATAAATTGTTTCACCCACACTGTGTTTTCAAGCACAGAAAATTTACATGGAAAATAACTCTAGTTTCTCCAGATGATCTAGAATATCTGAGTTCCTGTGCTCCCTTCAGCTAGAGTTGAATGGCTCTGGATATCTTTCGACAGAACAGGTATCTCCAGTTCACTGCAGTCCTCACCTCTCTCTAATTAATGCCTTTCACCTGATCCACTTAACTCCTGTGTGTCAAATTTCATAAAAGTGCCAGACAAAGCTGTCTGGAATTGTATGCATTCCCAAAGGTTCTATAAATTCTGGAGCTTTCTGGAAGTTCCAGGTCAGCATAAGGGTGGGTGGTGGGCTATGGAAACTTGTTTTATTTATATTAGTCCACACCATACCTGTCACATAAAAAGCACTCGATAAATGTTGATTTTTACAAACTAAGGGCGAATTGGACCATAATCGCCCTCATACAGCTAGTCTCTATGGATGTCTTTTTGGTTTACTCAAACCCAAATGCATGGAGTCAGGACTGACCTTAAAGGAAAACAGTCCTGAAATGTTAGAGGATCACAAGGCCTGCACTGCGGTGAAGTTAGGAAGCCAGATCCCTTCTTTGGGGGCAAGTTGGGGTGCAGTAGGAAAAGGACATGATGGGGCACTAGGGGTCCTACATGCATTGATTGCATAAAACAACCCTTATTCATTGCCTACTATGTACTATGTACTAAAGATATGAATGTGAATACAACAGAGTCCTTCAAGGAGTTCAGGATTTAAATAAATAAGTAAATAATTGCAGTAAAAGTCATGTGATCTTGGGGAGGTCATTTAACCTTCCCACACTGTTTTCTCCCCAGTAAAAAAGGAGGCGGCTCTTTCTTGGGTCTTATTTCTTGCTACAGTGAGAAACAAATGTGTGTTAGTCAGCTTTCCATTACTGTAACAAAAATACCTGAGATAATCAACATAAAAAAGAAAGATTTGTTTTGGCTCATAGTTCTGACAGTTTCAGTCTATAGTGTGTTTGTCCTGTTGCTTTGGGGCTGTAGCAGTGCTGAACATCGTGGTCAAGAGTGCCTGTCTGAGCAAGCTCCTCACCTCTTGGTGGCAGGAAGCAGAAAGGAAGAGTCTGTTGTCCCACAACCCTCTTCAAGAGCATGCCCCCAATGACCTAAGATTTCCCATAGACATTGTCACCTTCCAGTAGCACCACCCTGAGTACCAATCCCTTAACCCATGGAGTTTTGGGACACATTCCGGATCCAAACTATAGCAACCTGCAACAATGGAGTTGCATAGTTTGCAAGATGAAACAGCAGTAAGAAGATGATAGAATTGGATTTTTCTTGCCTTTGTTTCTTAGGATATTTGCATAAAAGATTGCATCCAAAACAAAAAGCATGAGACACCCTTACTCCAAACATAAAGAAAAATATCACAAAGAAAGTATTACAAAGTTTTATAAAGAAATGGTCCCAAAGAATCTGTTGCATGCCAATCGGGCTCTGCGACCAGATGAATAATATAAAAATAAACCCTAGAGGCAGGAGGAGGGAGTCTGGCATGCACAAAGTCTCCACCCACACCTCTTAATCTCCCCATCTCTTTCTCACCTCAGGCTTGGAGAGGGGTGCATAATTCAAAGCATGTTTCCTTTAGTTGAAAATAACAGATGACTTTTGTCTGACTCCCATTAGAGGCATCTAAGGCAGAGGCCAGATGGCCCACTTGAGGAAGTCTAGAAGGAAGGAGAAGGACTGGACGACCACTTCGTTGATGGACTCAAGAGGGAACGAGTATGCAATGCCCGAGAAAGAGATATGAGGTGTTTCCTCTTGGAAACAGGGATGCAAATGGTCTCTGTTTGACGTGTCCTGTCAATTTGGACCACACAGAGGCATGAGGTGGCCTGAGTAGAACACGCTGGGTGCATTCCCCCGACAGCCAATGATTGAGCAAAGAGTTGCAAGTGAGCACCTGCGTTATAGATGCATCTGTGGAGGCACAGTAAATTCCCCCGTGGGAGAGGGCCTTGGAAACTGCCACAAACGAGAGATTCCATTTTTGTCGCGTGTGCCTGCAGCCAAAATTTCTAAGGACAGCCGCCTTTAACCATCTGCCAGGCCAGGGAGCCAAAGCTACCTAGCCAAGTGCCATTGCTCCTACCCTGTGTCTCCTCTCTCCCTCCACCTCAGTCTCCTCTAGGAAGGACTGAGTCGGGATGGAGGAGGAGGAAGCCACAAACTTACCTCCTCTCGTTTTGTAGGCTTCAGACTCTGGCCCAGGCAGACCAGAGAGGTTTGAGACTGAGTTATAGTTGGAGTTTTGGTCTAGCCTAGGACCATGTGGTATAAAGACTGAATTAAAGCTGGGTCTGTGACTTAAAACGACTCCTGGCTCTTCACAGCTGGCTTCTGTCTGGCAGCAGGCAGGAGCAGAGGCCATACCCCTGGCCTGCCCACCTTGGAGGGACCTCGCCAGGTAGGGCCCTAGATCAGATCGGCAGATCTCAGTGTCGCTCCTCTTTTCCTGTCCCGATACTGCCTGCTGCTCCACAGTAGAGGACAGGAGCAGCTGCCTCTGTCTGGCAGTGTTACCCTCATGTGGGGACCACAGAGAATGTCGTATATCACAGAAAATCCGCCACCCCGCCGGCCCTTAGAGAAGAAACTGAAAATCCATGTGCAGCCACCTCAATGACCAAGGTCACCCCAGCAGCAGTTGACTGTACTAATAAATGTCTGGAAGATAATGGCTGCCACTCTGAGTGCCTCTTGTAGTGGTAGCGGCCAAAGGATTGAGAGCTGGGTCAAGGTTCCCTGCATCAATGGGATCAAGGACGGAGCTCAGCCAGGAAGACCTGCACTCCAAGCAAAAATTCACTCTGTGCAAGTGACCAGCACAGTGAGCAGTCGCAGGGAGGAGGGTGACAGAGTGAGACTTTCCACTGCTTGTAGCCGTTTGTACAGCTGCCTGGGCGCCTGGCTCCCCACCAAGAAGGTGCTGTGGCCCGCAAGGCAAGAAGGGTCTGAGATGCTCTGTCTTGTCTTTCTTTTTATTTTAAAAATACAATAAACAAAATATAATACGCCAACCCTTCGTAAGTACCAAGCACTTGAAATGAAAGAAATTTTTAAATTTACAACCAAAGAAGAAACTCTCCATAATTCCTCTCTGTTCCCATCCCGAAAGGAGCCATTTTCATGGATTTGCTATTTATCGTTCTGTCCATACTTTTGCATTTTTACGGCATATGTGAAATCAAACTCTGTATGATTTCGAATATTTTAAACAAATTCCACTACTAGCTTTATCTTTCAAACAACATTCTCTGACTTCTTGTTTTCACTCAGTTTTTGTTTTATGAGAAAATCCATCTGTAATGGTACCCGGGATCATGTTCCTTTCCAATGTGCTGATGCTCCGGCTGACACAGCCCCATTGATGGGCACTTCCTGTCCCCTTGTGTGGGCATCTTGTGCATGTTCATCTCTTTATTTGAAGCCTATAATTTTTTAATTAAAAAAATTAAAAATAAAATGACTACAGGACTTTTGTATACTTTCCTGAACAGAAAGGATGTAAACTAGCTCAGACCCTTATCCAAGACCAGAAGAGTATTACCTCCCACCCCAATTCATAAACCATAAAGGGAAGCCAGACATAGTGGCATACGCCTGTAATTCCAGCTAATACAGAGGCTGAGGCAGGGGGATCGCAAATTTGAGGCCAACCCAAGGAAATTAACAAGACCTTGTCTCAAAATTTTAAAAAATAAATAATACAAAGGGGAAGGAGGGGCTGGGGATGTTGCTCAGTGGTTAGAGTGCTTGCCTTGCAAGGCCCTGACTTCAATCCCCAGCACAAAAAAAAAGGGGGGGGTGGGGAAGGGGAGGAATGTAGTTCAGTGGTAGATTACCCCTGTGTTCCATCACTAGTACCTCACAAAAAAAAAGGAGGGAGGAGGAAACAGAGGCATTTGATCAAAATCCACACATCGTACCCCATATGTACGCACCATATAAGTGGAGATAGGTCTGTACAAAGCAGTGTAATTTCCTCTTCCTGAACAGCAGTTTTTAATAGTAAATTACTACCAATGTTGCCATGGTTGACTTTTTCAACTTCTTCATTTTAAAGACAAAATTTAGGTGCAGCTTACTGATATGATAATGATTAGAATGCATGGTACAGATCCTGAAGTCAAAGGTCAACTGAAGGAGTGTTGACAAGTTTTAGTGGAAGGATGTTGTACCTCCCTAGAAACATTGATTCTACTATTCCCCTTGAATTTTAGGGCTTTTGCAAATTTTGGGGACATGAGCCATTTCCTTATCATGCCTCATGCCTCAGTGCTCAAGTTTCTGAGATCTGTCACTCAAGTGGAATCCTTAGAGACACCAACTGGCCCCACTTGGCAGTGACATTGAGTGTAGCGAGAATAATTATGCTATGCAACCTGTGCCTCCCAGCCATCCTAATAAAATCTTCAGGACAGTCCCCATTTTCCTCACACTGCCTCCTCACCTTCGCACTCGCAACAGTAAGTTTCATGTAAGGGAAATTTAAAAGAGAAAGCTTTGTGATTCAAGTACAAATTATGCTCAAGATTCTGTAATATGATTATTCTTAGCAAATTTCTAATCTGCCCATTGGATCCTGTTATGATTACTGCAGTAGCATAAATTGAAGTCTGTCAAAGAAATTCAGTGTACCCCTTTTTGTTAGCCTTAAATATATATATATATATATATATATATATATATATATATACAGAATAACCTAAAGGAGTAGCCTTGGATTTATGTTGTATACAGAAAGCACACAGTTGGTCTTTTTGTTTGTTTGTTTTGTAAACTGAGGATTATAAGGGTAGAAAGGGGGCAGAAACTACCCTCAAACATATTCTTCTATACTTACAATCCAGATTTCTTCTTTCCCTCCTCCTCATTCCCATTCTCCCAAATATTATCTAGACCCATTTAAAGGTCGATAATCACCTTTCTTAGCTTCTGCTCTGTTGCCCTGAAACCGTAATACTTAATCTTTCAGACAGTTACTGCTGTTTCCTTCACCCCAGCCAGTTGTCAGTGACAGAGATGTTTAAAAAACAATCAATTTAGTGTCATGAAAATCACTGCTAATTAAACTCAACCAGTGTATTTTTTGAGCATTTACTGCCTATCCTGCATCGCGCATTTTACTAAGATCTTCTTTTCCCTAAGCAAATGATAACCAAGACAGCAGATTGTCAGAGCCTCAGGGGGGATTTTTCCCCAGTTTGCATTTTTGTTCTTATTCTTATGGCATGATGCTTGATCATTTGTTGAAGAAAGTATCTTGAAAAGGAGACAAAATTTACAATTGAATTTTAAAATTGTGAGAAGTCTGATATTGAATTAATTTACTAAATGCTGTTTAGAAAATGTATATAGTATTAAAATTTTTCCTTTTGTTTAGCTAAACAATGAAATGATTAACATTTATAGGTTATACTCTATGTGTTTGTTAATCATGGTTCTAAGCGCTTTATTTATTTCATTTAGAATTTTCTCTGCCATTTTACATTCACATTTTCTATTCCCAGACCTGTATCATCCCTACTTTTCAGGTAAGGAAATTGAAGTCTGAAAAATCAATGATGTGTGCAGCACTGAGAGATGTGACCCTAAGCAGGGTGATCCCCAAAATCCATTGTCACTATACTGTTTCTATTGATTAGCCTAACCATTTAATGAATACTAAAGGCATCAAGAAGAATTAACTAACTACAAAATATAGATCTGTCAGATGCAATGCATTTAACTTTATGATATAAGTGACATGGTACTTACTTGTATCATTTTGTATGTATCTATAAAAACCAAAATTTGGGAACCATGAAACTACTCAGGAGAAATAAGACAAATATTAATAAAGCCAAATTAAATTACAAGCCAAAATGATGATCCAAATGAGCAGTACAGATCAAAAATGCTAAAGCAGCAGAGCCCGCTGTGGCTCAAAAGGTTGCATGGTGGAAAGAGGCAGGGGGAGAAGTCCACACACATAAAAGGCAAAAGCTGGAGGCTATAAATAACACAGATCTGTGAATGGTGAGCACACCAGATTGGCTCAGTCAGAATTTGACCCGGACAGATGGCTCAAATTGTAGACCCACGGACTCTACGAAACTATTGCACTTGCTTGCCCTAAATAGTATTTTTAGAAGTAATCCATATTTAAAAAAAAAAAAAAAAACACTTTCATAAAAAAGCACAAACCATATATGCACAACTCAATGAATTTTTATAAATTTCGAACATGCTTATATAATCCCTCACATACAAGAAACAGCTCACCTGTGCACCCCTGAGAAACCCTCACTCCTTGCTTGGATCAGGAATGTGCCACAGTAATCAGCAGCCTGACTGCTTCCGACACGGCTTCCACGGGTTGGTCTTGTCTGGTCTAGAACCTTATATAAATAGGATTGTGTAGTATATGTTAATTTGTTCCCATTTTTTGTGTGTTTGAGGAATCCGTCCACATTCCTTCATGTAGCAAGCAAACCTTCCTTCTCACTGTTGTGTGGTATTTCATTATGCAGATACATCACATTTTATTTATATATTCTATTGCCGACGGACATCTGTGTGGCAGCTATTTGGAGCTATTATAAGTGAAGTTTCTCTGAATATTCTTGCACATGTCTTTCAGTTCACATATGTGTACATTTCTGGTGGGACTGGACTTGCTTGATCACAGCACTGATGTGTATGTGGTTTTTACAGTCGCACTCTTTGTACTGCCAGCAACAGTACCACACTATATTTTTAATGTATATTCCTATAATTATTATTGAGGCGACCACCTTTTCAGATGTTTACTATTTAGATATCTTCTTTTATCCAGTTCAACTTTTAGCCTATTTGTCTCCTGCGTTGTATCTTTTTTTCTATTGATATGTGAAAGTTTTATATGTCTTGCAAATGTCATTTGTGAAATACATACTTTACATAAACAATACTTTTTTGGTGTATTTTAATGAACAAAAGGCCTTTTAATTTATGGCTAGTAGTTTTTGCATCGTATTTAAGAAATATTGGCCTCTTTCAAGACTATGAAAATATTCTTTGTGTTCTCTTAAGTACTATTGTTTTACTTTTCATATCGCATGTACAGTCCATTCAGAATTCCTTGTTACTTGTTGTATAAGGAACAGACCAGTAGTTATCTTTTTCCATATCATTAATATCCAATTTTCCTAGAACCATTTTTTAAAAGATTATCCTTTATTTATTGTACTGCAATGACACCTTTGTCATTAATCAGATATTATACGTCATTTTTGGTTTTGATTTTGTTTTTGAGACTAGGTCTTGCTTCGTAGTGCAGGCTGGCCTTGAACTCACTGTGTAGTCAGGCTGACCTTAAACTTGGGGTGATCCTCTTGCCTCTGCCTTCAAGTACTGGGACTACAGGCATGAGCCACCATGCTGGGCCCAAGTTTTGAGACTTTTCTACTTGTCTATCTTTGTACTCACACAAGACTTGACATCTGGTTGTGTGTAAGTCCTTCAATTTTGCTCTTTAAAATTGCCCAGGTCATTCTTAACCTTGTGTATTTTCAGACAAATGTTAGAATTGGCTAGCTGGGCATGGTGGTATACACACCTATAATCTCAGCACTCTGGAAGGCTGAGGCAGGAGGATTGTAAATTCAAGACCTACCTGTGCAAATTAATGACTTAATGAGACCTTGTCTCAAAAGACAAAATAAAAAAGGAATAAGGGTACAGTTCAGTGCCAAAGCCTCATTTTTATCTCCAGTACCACAAAAAGAAAAAAACAATAGAATTGGCTCATTAATTTTCACACATATGAAAGATGGAATTACATTGAATGTGTAAGTCAATATGGGGAGAATTTGTACTTTTATAATATTGAACCTTCTAATCTATGAACATGGTATATTCTATTTGTTTAGACCTCCTTTAATTTCTTATATGATTTCATGGCATGCTTATAAGAATTTGAGTCATTATTTGAAAATTCGAAGATTTCATGTGTGAAGAAAGGTTTTAAGCTTCTCTTGAAAATGAGACTATCTAGCCAAGTGTAGAGGAACAGACTTGTAATCCCAGTACTCAAGAGGCTGAGGCTGAGGCAGAAAGATTGTGAATTTGAGGCCAGCCCACATAGTGAGACAGTTGAGACAGAGAGAGAGAGACAGAGAGAGAGAGGAGATATTTAGCAAAACCAGTCCAATCCTCCTATGTAACAGCAATAAACAGGACCTTCCTCCTGCAACTGTAACACAGTCTCTTCAATTCATTGCAATTCCTACCACAAACTCAATAGGTAAATCTGGATTCACAATCTTGATTTCACTCTTATCTATCTACTGGACCACTACCTGTTGCAAAAAACAAAAAGGAAAATTATGAGAAATAATATTCATTACTCACCCTGCAAATATTTATTGAATGTTAACTGCATGTCAGGCACTATGTTGTTCAATTACACCACTGAACAAAAGTGCATAGTTAATTTTATATATTTTAACTCAGGGAACTTTAATTCAATTATTTCAATTATAATTATAGTAACATGGAAAATTTTCATAAGAAAATATTTTGCACAGCAATTTTCATTCTGCCAATTTAAGGGGGTGAGGGTGATTGAAGAGTAACACAAAGAATGAGGACACAAGGGAAAAAACCCAGAGGGACAAAGAGAAAGAGGTTGCAGCTGTTCTGGCATATTAACAGAATATTTCTCAAAATCACCAGGACATCAACTTGACCTTGGGTTTACAACATCCTCAGGGTCAAAGTGACAAATGCAAAATGCCATAATGACCAAGGCTGACAGGTTTCGCTCCTAGGGACCTCCCATGCTAATAGTAGTAACTTAGGTCAAAATAAGACAGAGAAGTTCCTTAAATTTCAAGCGTTTGAATTTTGACATTACCCTATGGCTAATGGGCAATAAGTGGAGTTTTACTGCCTGTTATTCTAGGTTTCTTAATATACTCATTGAAAGCTGTCTCTCCATTGGATCCCAGGTTGGAGGCAAATCATCCAGGACCCTCAAGTCAGTGATGGGGCCCGTGGTCTGGGGCCCTGCCACCTTCCATATGCCCAGTCTCGTCTGATCTAGGAAGCCAGGTAGGAATGGGCCCGGCTATACTTGAATGGGAGTAACAGGACCCACATGAATAGGAGAAAGAAGAGAGGAAGAAAATTCCCTCATAAATTAACTCTTAGAATATAAAGAGACAGGCCGAGGTAGGATATATTTCTTTCCCCAAGAACTCAAAGCAGCTTTTCAGTCACTGTTCTCAGTTTGTTTTTCACAATCCAGTTAATAATACAATACAGTATGTGTGTGCGTGTGTGTGTGTGTGTGTGTGTGAGAGAGAGAGAGATTGAGGTTTGCTGAAAGTATGCTCCAGTTATTACTAATGGATCCCTAAAGTTTTCCCCTGTGTGAAGATCCTGCAGCCCTCTGTCTTACATTCCATGCCATCTCTTGGCACCAATTAGCCCTGCCACAGGTAGGCCCACCAACTCTTTCAGGCCTCGGAGGTATCATTCATGGCATTCGGTACATTTTTGGTACGGCCCTCCCAAAGTGTACCACTCAAAGATGCTATTTAGCGCCACACACTTGTGATACATAAAATAATTCCTCGAAAAGCTGAAAGGGTTAACCGACATCCCTCTCTAAATACCTCACTTAGTGCTAGGGATTTACTGAGAAGCAGGAGACTGTCGAATCCAATATCTCATTAACTGGAGCAGGATTCCAGTGACATAAGCAGAAACAGACAAAATCATCTTTAGAATACAATGAAAGAACTGAGAACATCAAGAAGCCTTTCCCATAGTCACACAATAAGCTGGCCTCAAAGCCAGATGGTTTCCACGTCTTCAGATCTTTTGCCTGGAGTTTTGCCTCTGACATCCTCCAAACGATACCCTGCCTTCTATCACAGGCAGATAGATGTGTGAAGGTCAGAGGTTAACACAGAATCCTTGTGGGATCTCACATATCTAAAATTCTTTCTTTCCTTTTTTTTTTTTGTGTGTCTGAAATGCAAATGCTAGTCTGTTCCACTGTAAATCCTGCTTGGATGAAACAGAATTTTAAGTAGAATCTGTAAAGCCATCCCTTCCTGGGTTCCTTCTGAACCACGGTACGGTCGCCCCTGGCACACCAAACCCAGCAGCCTTTCTATTTCTTACCTCATTCCCATCAGCACGGTGGCCACTCCCTACTGTTTATTTTCATCTCTCTCTAGCAAACAGTCACTTGAGAAATGAGAAAAGACAAAGTCAGGACACACATTCTCCAGCTCGCTCAGTAGCTTGCCAAAACCCAGCCAATCCTGTGTGGGGCTGCCACCAACACTGTGGCTGGATTCCTTATGAGGCAAGTCTTAAGCTTAAATCATTCTGAGGTTGGAGAAGATGCTGGGAATAAATGGGGGCAGAGTTCCTATGACCAAGCCCCCCACCCATGCCAAGGTTCAAAATTCTAAACTTTGGAGCTGAGGGTGAACTTAGATATCATGTGCTCCAAGAGGAACTGGGGAGATAAAGAAGATGGCCTATTCCCTGCCATGTGCCTCCTTAGTGGTACAATCAATAGGAGAGGATATCTGAAGACATAAGGAACAGAAAGAAGCTCATACTTAGAGAATGAGGATTTATTTTAAGAATGCACGAGTTGGGGCACCCCAGTAACAGAGCTCAATCTCACCAAGTGCTGACCAAGATGTAGGTACCAAGGAATATCCTCAGTCTACTTCCTTCACTCCGGCAGGTACCCTCAGATGTGCGCCGTCTGCCTGCTCTACTCATCACCACTGTGAGCACCACCTGCTATCTGCATTTGCCCCCCTCCATTAGCTCTGCAGGGCTCTGGCACCAGACAGCAGGACTATGGCAGATGCAGACGATGGTCTCATTCAGGGCGATGCCCAGCCCAGGGCAACCCCGGTGGGGGGAGGATGGGGGAGGGGGAATAAAGCTGAGAGAGCATCTCTCCAGAACAGGGTTTTGGATGTGCAAAACACTCGGAGCAGAGCAGGTTCCTCCCCAAATTAGTATTTTGAACTAGACCCTACGTCTCTTGAGTCCTACTGTAATGCACAGTAGTGACTAAGAAAATATTTCCAGGGCTAAGATTCCTGGATCTTAATCCCACAGGCATTATTTTTTAGTAAGTTATGCAATTAAAAATTCCTTATCTATAACATAGGGCTTATATTACCTGTCTTACAGAGTTATGAGAGGGCTAGGATAATTTACATAAAGTGTTTAGAAACAGATCTCACACAACACATCTTACTTATTGGCACATCAGTGCTCATTAAATGTTAGCTATCATTATTATTTTGGTTTTTTCCACAGCACCTGTGATGGTTTTAAAATACGTCTATAAATTCTTTGACACCTTCATGCCAATGATGGAGTCTAATTCTCCTCCTCTTAATGTGGCCCACATTACAAACTTGCTGCTAATGAATAAGATGCAATGGAAACAATGTGGCATGTCTTCAAAGGCTGGGTCAGACGAGGTACAGCTTCTCCCTGGTTGGAAGTCTTGCCCTTGGAAGCTACACGCTGTTTTGAGAAGCACAGGACCCACAGGGAGACCACACATAGATGACCTAGTCTTAAGTTTCAGCTAGGATCTCGGCTGACAACCAACATCTACTGCAGTTGTCTGTGAATGAGCTTCTAGGTCATCCTGGCCCCAGCCCCGTGATGGCTCCAAGCTTCACTTGAACTCCTCATCCATAGTCTCTGTGAGCACCATTAAGGCTTGAGTTACACCATTTAGTTTGGGGGTAATTTAAGCAGTAACAGCCTCTATTTTTTTTCATCTCTACAAGAGTACTGTTTGTAGAGATCGTGATAGAATTCAGGAAACATTAAATTATCTCTAAAGCTTTACTTCTATTCTGTAGTGTTTCTTAACCAGAGAGTGGATTACAATGGCCTAGAAACTTGAAAAATCTTGACTCAGTACCAGTTAGTTACACAAGGCTAAAACGTGTGATTTGAACATATTTCTCATTTAATTGCAATAAATTTCAACACTGATCACTGATATATCCAGCCCCAACCCAGAGTCTGAAGTGTAAAAGCTGAAGATTTTCCTCAATTATTAGAGTTTATGCAAATCTGTATATGCCTGCTTCTTTTTTCCAGTGCCCTGATGGGAAGACCACACTTTCAGCCTGTGACGAAATCAGAACTAATTTGAGGTTTCTGATGTATGTCTCCTAACAGAATCCAGGTTAGGAATGGAATACACTAACAGACTATAGCTTTCAGTGGTGAATTACCAATATATTAACAACAATTGACTCAATTTTTCCCTTTGAAATCTAGAGAAGTAGGCCAGGAATGTTAGTGGATACTTGTAATCTCAGCTATTTTGGAAGGCTAAGGAAGGAGGATTGCAAGTTCAAGACCAACCTGGCCAACTTAATGAGATCCTGTCCCAAATTTAAAAAAAAAAAAAATCTAAAGGAGCTGGGGAGGTATCTCAGTAGTAGAGTGCTTCCAGGCAGAGTCCCTGGTTCAATCACCAGTACTATCCTCTCCAAAAAATATCAGAAAAACTAAGAATGAGACAAGGATGTCCATCCTCATCACTTCTACAGTGAACTGGACTTTCCAGCCTGGGAAATTACACAAGAAAAACAAATAAAAGACATTCAGACCAGCAAGAAAGAAGTAAAATTACTGTAGGCCTAAATTCCAGAGAACGTCACATACTAGCCCAAGAAACTTCATTCTGAGAAGCACTTTAGGAAACTCAGACGCAGCTGAATTTCAGAGCAGACTTTGTAAAACACGAAACTAATGCTTTCAGAAGTCATTTTAGCACAACAATAAAGAGTGTAATAGCTAGAATTCTAGAGTCTGAATTTAATTCTTGGCTCTTCCTCTTGCTATCTGTGTGACAGAGAGTGTGGTACTAAACCTCCCTGTTTCTCAGTTTTCCCAACAGGGTAAACCACACTTCTTACCTCACAAGTTTGATGCGAATGTTCAGTGCATGAACCTCTGAGAAGCAGTTATGCTAGTAACTCACTAGTCGTCCGTTTACTGCAGGGAAACTAGACTTTGAAAACACTACAGCAAGATGCAGTAACCGATGAATACATTCGGTTTTGTTGCACTGATGCCATCCTTCTCTCACTTTCCCCTACCCTCTCATGAACGCTACAGCAAACAGTCATATTTTGTTTGAAATCAAATGAAGGCATGAACAAACCCCCAGTCCTTCTACCATTCAAGTCCTTCTCTGCCTTAGAGGAGTATTTCTAATCTCCATCAGATCACCAGAGTTTGTGTTTGGTTTGGTTTTCCATTATTTTGATTTATGCCATTAGTGAATTCGAGTTTCCTTTTTTTCTTTCTGATGCATTTCACCAAGAGTTCATTTCCAAGTGTAAATGTAAGGACATATGTTCCTAAAATCTTATAACGTGAAAAATTTACTCTCTGTGCCCTACCCACCCCCATTCACCAACAGATAGCAAATCTTCAACAGACTGCCTCGCTCCTAGGGAAGTGGCTTCCCATGCTCACATACATAATTTATACTGCTTGACATTCCCTCAAATTAGTGGAAATCATGATGTACAGAAAGTGTTTCAGCGTGTTTCTGCACTATTCATTGGAGGAACATTATAGTGTTCCTAGATAAGCAGGGGACTCTTGGTTTCCAGCTCGAAAATCACAGATACCATAGCAGTCTTGTTTTTAAAGTTCCCTGATGGTCAGCAAAGAGCAGTGTTTCTTACAATGTTAAGGCTGTTTCATACTGTACAGTGTTAACAGATCACTGACAAGGGAGGGAAATGACTCCTGTACTGAGCTGCTGTAATTCTCTATCAGTCAATAAATCTGGTTTCCTGAAGTAGCAAAAACTCGAGGAAAAAATGAAACAGGGTGATGAAGGAATCAGAGTGGGCCGATGATTCCTGCCTCCTCTCTGGATGCTGGATGTGACCTCTTAAATACCTTTCAACTCTGGTTTAGGTTTTTCTACCATTCTACTCAAACACCAATTTATACCCAAATATTAGTTGTACCTCAGAGACAAAACAATCAAAGTTTTGGCTTTAAATTTTCCTCTAGAAAACTCATCAGACACTGACACAAGTTAAGTTGAAACTACTTTATTCATGTAATTCTTTGAGGCTCCTAACAGTCATAGAGCAAGTTTGGGCAGCATTCAAGAAAAACACCAAACCAAATATAGCTCTAGAGTTAAGTCAGTGTTGCACCTACTGTAAGACAATACTCTTTGCTCCTTGGAGTGAGGAAAAAGATATATCCTTGACCCCAGGTGACCTATTCTTGATCTCTCGTAAACATGAAATGTTGGCAGCTGGGCATTGGTGTGCCGAACTCCACCCCCTCATCTATATTCCATGTTTGGAGGAACTTATGGGCACTTCCTGTTGGGGTCATGACCTATGCCCAGAAAACGCTCCTTCGGCAGAATTAGAGCAACAATATCTGCTATCTGTGAGAGAGACTGGCTTCTCCTTACAGCCTCCTTCAGCACTCACCTCGTCCCTCCCCATGACCAGAAATTTAAGAACCAATACTAGGAATCCGAGAGTAGCAGGGAAACTGAGACACTTCATTAAAGGGACAAAGCCCTTCCTGGTACCATCGATTGCTACACCTGCTCAACTTCTCAAATGCTGACTTCCTGGTGGTACTTGGTGTTCCTTCTCACACACACACTCTCTTGGGGGCAAGAGGAGTGGATCAAACACAGGATTACAGTTCTCTGAACAGTGACATCCGTTACAGTTCTGAAGGCACAGTTATAGAACCGTCTGTCAGTAAGGGAAAATGAACCTGTGAGCTGAACCTTCTAAAAGCAATCCATCTAACAACTACATGGGAATAAAAGCATAAGCAGGGAATATCTACAACACCTCAAAGGAGATGTTTTCCAGCTTGCAGAATTACCTAGCTAATTAATTCAGGCATCATAGTAATTGAAAACCAAAATATCTATCACAGAACAGAAACAAACCTGCTGTTCTTATCAAGGTAATTGCCAGGGTAATTTCTGAACTTCCTCTTAGTTTTGCTCCCTGAAAGCCAAGTCAAACCTGCTGGTTCACATGGACTTTTCCATATACACATCACCTTGCATTAATAAACAAGTGTGTTCTGAGGACATTTATATTCAGAAACTTCCCTCCTGGACATAAGGATAAGAAAGAAAACAAAAGGCTGTGTTTCGGAATCCAAGCCCAGGATTTTATAAGAAAGAATGATGTCCTTACTGCGCCCATGTTCAGCAGGTTTCTATAAATTATAATAAAACCTCTTTCCTGGTAAATATCAAAAAACAGTATAGATAAATGAATGAAAGTTAAGACTATTTATTACATACTTTCAAACTATCTTCAAAGACTATAGAAATTTGAAAAATTCCCTTCATATTCATGAAAGTCCAAAGGAAATCTTCAGCAATCTCAGGATTTGTGAAACTGTTCTTGTCTCTTCCAGTAAGGCTCTTACTGGACACGAGTCTCAGAGATCTGAAACAGGCAGCCTCCCATTACACATGGCTGTTGAGCTGGCCTGAGACACCTCCATTTCTTCCTTACTATGAGTCACCATTCACAAATGAACAATTAAACACACTAAAAGGAAGTTTCAGGGAGTTTTCTTCAAAGCAAGGACCTCAAACCCAAATATCTGCAGGAGCCAAGTAGGTAATATACAACAATGTAGAGAACAGGGTGATTGGAATTTATGGTCCCACTTGCTACTTCAGTCTCTCTTAACTCCAGCCAGTTTTTGCAGTGAGACTTTATAGGCCTGATTTTGCATTGTTTTCCCTTTTTTAATGAATTGCAGAAATCTCAGGCATCTTTTGTTGTTATTTGGAGCTTTATAAGTGTAACAAATTCATTTTTACAAAACACCATGCCAGGAAATGAAAACACATGTGGGAAACTAACCACCAATTTGTTTATAGTTTTGTCTCTGTACATATAGATATACACAGGCACATACATGTGTTCATACTCACCCACCCACAAAGAATCTCAGAAGTAATAGATCCCAGAAGTTGGATTTGTCAAACTTCAGTCACCTTTGGAAATAGTTTGAAATAATCCTAACACTTATTCCTTTATCGGGTTATTATTTTGGAGACATTTTCCAGTAAAATTATAATGTATATAAAGCACAACAAGGATATAAGACATGGATTTTTAAACGAAGTTTTCACTCACTAAAATATGAACTCTAATAAAGGAAATTTTATTTAAACACTAAAATATATGGATATCAAAAAACTTACATATAGTCACGAAAAAATAAACAATTAATGTTCCCTCATCCAAAAGTTTTTGTTCTGTATAAATATTAGAATCAGAGAATTTGAGTTCTAGAGCCACAAATAAAACACAGCAAGGTTGGTTTCCTCACCTGTGTGGGGTAAGTAGATACCCAGCAGCAAATAGTTCCCAGGGCATGTCCACAATTTACAACCTTCCAGATGGGGAGTGTTCCACAACAATCTAGAAGATAAAAAGTTTAAATAGGAGAAGAATGAATGGGTTGACTTCCACATTATATATTATATTAAAACTCACATGCCACATATTAAAACTGTCAAGCCAAAATTAATTTTCAATAATCAGTAAAACTGATTATTCAGAAGAATGAGAAGGAGTACTGAAGAGTGAGATTTCCAAGGCCAAATAAATAGGCTCTATCTTTATTTGTAATGAGACACGAATATGGATAGAAAATTGTTCTTCAGGAAAAAAAGATGCATCTAATGTTCAGATATATAGTCACTGTGGAATAAGAGTTTGGAAAAAGCACACAAGCGCTATCGCACAGGGTGTTAACTATAGCCTTTGACAGCTGGTGTGCAGCAGCAGCATCTTTCTCTTGCTCTCACAAACGGCAGACTTCATTTTCCTGCACAGTTTGTTGAAAGGTTTTTTGGTGCGCTGAGAATTGGGAGTTATTATAGGATGCGTGTTGATAACAGTTGCTTATTTGGGATAAGCTGACTGTGAGGGGAAGGCTATTAGTTCTAGCCTAAATGGTTCTAATGGAATGGGGTCAATCAGTGTCTTTCCTAGATCTTTATATTAAAAATGTTTTCCTTTTTCTCTCTGAAAACTTCTGTTCCTCAAGAGTAGGGTAATTGCATTTGCAGACCCCTGATGATGCTATGTAAGCACCACAATTGCAAATTCAAATCTAGACTTCAATCTTACAAGCTATATTATTAAATGGCTGCTAAAAAAAAAAAAAGCCAGAATCTGTTCAGACTGCATTTGAGAAAGGCAGTTATGCTTCCAAATTTGCCAGTGTTGTAATTATTATTCTATATATATGTATAAATCAGTTTGCCTCTACAGTTGTGAAGCCGTTACTTGCAACCCTAATTAAAGAATTTTGAAAGTATCTCTCTACATGGAGGTGGGCTTTGGAATCTGAAAAACAGAATTATACCCTTAGTAGCTAAATGATCCTCGTTCACCAAACCTCTTGATCCGGCTTGGCCATGGCTTCTTGGTCTTGAAAATGATATGAACATCTACTTTAAGATTGTTGTGACTTTTAAAGAGAAAATGCTTCTAAAGAGTTAAGCAGGGGCTGGGGATTTAGCTCAGTGATTAGAGTACTTGCCTTGCAAGCACAAGGGCCTGAGTTCGATCCCTGGCACCACAAAAAAAAAAAGTTAAGCATAGTAGTAAAAATCAGATTATTTTAGGACAAAAGCAGTTTCAGTTTGTTACAACGTGGATCACAGAAACAACTTTCCAAGGAAAGTCCATAATAAGCTTCATAGGAAAATTTCAGCTCTTCAAAGTTGGTCGTTTCCATTCATTTGTAAAATAATTGCTGTTAGTGCTTATTGGGCTCAAGGGGAATAAATGAGCAGGAGGGAGGCGAAGCTAAAGGAAAGGGGAGGAGATTTCTGGGTAGCTGAATCAGTTCCTTAAAGAATTTAAACTCCAGTAGTAAACAAGAGTAAGACTTGCCAGCCAGTTACTATGAATCAGAATCGAAAGTCAGGCCTGCTGTGAAGAGGCATAATCAAGGAATCAACACCTGTGAGGAGAACGAGGCTGTTTGCCTCTGAATTCTATTGCCTTTCGTAATGGTGACTCTAAAAACTACGGTAAAGCCCAACTTGCAGAAGCAACTTTTTCAATTCATATGATTCTCAAATAAGTTTTGGAATTCAAGTGTATTTTTAAGAATTTGTTGTTGGAACACCAGCATTTCATAGATAAAGAAATTTGGGTCCACAAACATAAGGTTAAAACAATGACGTAACAACAGTAGAGTAGGCCAAAACATGAAGTCATCTAGCGTGTGCCTCCTGCTTCACACCACCTGTATGTAATTCTTTTTTTCAGTCAACTGGAAATACCTTTTGGACACTGCATGACTCTTCTACCACAGGGAAGAAAGATTCAAATGAAAAAACTCTACAATAGTTGGGCTTTAGGTGTTTACATGGTTTTATTCCACCTGTCCTTTTCCATTCTTTTTTTCTCAGGAGGGTTTTGTTTTTTTGTTTTGTTTTTTTTTTGGTGCTGGGGATCAAACTCAGGCCCCTGTGCTTGTGAGGCAGGCACCCTAACCACTGAGCTAAATCCCCAGCCTCTTCAGAGGTTTTAATTTCTGCCTAAGGTACAAGGCTTTCTTCTCCTGTTAATTTAATTTAATTTAATTTATTGCCTAACAAGCAAACTTAGATGCGCCTGAGTGAATGACCTCTTTCTTTCTTCTTTCTTTACTTCCTTCCTTCCACCTGTCCATGTGGACTTAGACCTAGTATTCTAGACTGACCAAAGATCCCTCAGTTCCAAGTGTGACAAATCTCCGAAGGAATGGGGGGCATCACAACAGGATTTGGTGTACACAGAGACAAGGAATAATGGGACTCTCCTAGTACCTGACTGAAAGACACCACAACCTAGCCCCAAACAGAAAGAGGTAAGGAACCCCAGGAGGCACTGAGATGGAATCTCCTGAGTTTATATCATGTCAAAATTAAGCAGAAAGAGCCAGGCACAGTGGCACATATTGGTAAACTCAGCTACTCTGGAGGCTAAGGCAGGAAGATCCCAATTTCAAGTCTGACTTGGGCAATTTAGTGAGAACTTATCTAAAAATAAAAAGGTCAGAGGATGTAAATCAGTAGTAGAATGTTTGCCTAGCATGCACAGGGCCCTGCAATCAATTTCCAACACAGAAAGAAAGAAAGATAGGAAGATAAGGAAGGAAAATGAAGGAAGACGGTATTTCGTGTATGTTTAAGTTATGGGCTGACATAGACATTACTTCATTTACACAGTGAATAATGTTAACTTGTTTTTCAGTACTGGGGTTTGAATCCAGGGCCTCATGCATACTAGGCAAGCACTCCTACCAATGAGCTACATGCCCAGCCCCATGGTATTATCTTTTTATTGGTTAAAAAGATAGTTCTTTAATACTTATAGAGCAATCAGCCTAGCCAGAATAAAGACTTAGTAGCTGCCATTACTGAACTTCTACTAGGAAGTTTATCTACATTATTTAATTTCATCTAATAATCACAATAATCCTCTAACTTGGTTTTAGTATTCCTCTGTAAGAATTGAAGAACGCAAGGCACTAAAAATCCAAGTGACTTGTCCAAGACAACACAAATCAAAAGATGGTCGAGTGGCTCAGTCCATCTCCTTTCCCAGCTCCTGCCCTGTGACCTGAGATTGGGCACAAATCCAGGCTCAGTGATTAGAGCTCATTTTGGAAGTTGGGCTATTTGGATTTACCTCAATTCTTCTTCCCAGTGTTCTTTAGGCTTTCCCAAAACTTTGAATTTCTTGCTGCTTTTATTCACATTTGTGTCTTCTATTGTGCTAATTCACTGTGCTGCATGCTGACTACGAGCTACCCCTTTCCTCCACTCAGGGCTTCCCATCAGCTCTTAGCTGTCATGTGACCCCGCCCATCCTAAGCCCGCTTTAGTCATTTCTGTCTGGTACCAATAGCTCACAGGGCCACACCCCACTGTATGATCCCAAGGAGAGAGTAAATGTTAAGGTGGCCACTCAAAGAAGTTTGCAATGACTTGGCCGGGCATGGTGGTGCATGCCTACAATCCCAGCACTCAGGAGCCTGAAACAGGAGGAAAAGTTCAAGGCCAGCCTTGGCTACATAGTGAGTTCAAGGCTAGCCTGAACCACTTAGTGAGACCTTGTCTCAAAAAACCAAAAAATAAACAAATAAATAAATAAAATGACTATAGGATGAAGTTAACAGGAAAGTACCTGGGAAGGGAGTTTGATCGCAAGAAAGCAATGATTTAAGTGAAAAACAGGGCAAAGACCAATGTATCCAAGAAGGAAGAGGTAAAAACTCTTTAAAATAAGAATGCAGATGTTAAGGAAAAGAGGATTGGTTTTGATCATACTGGGAGATCACTTTAGGAAAGTGGATGAGGTTAACTGTGGATAGTCAGTCTGAATGTTTAAAGATTAAACGTACCTGTCAGTTTTGTGCAGAATGTTTAGAAATAGGAAACAAGGAGGGCAGAAGACCCAGTAAGTCACTAAGAAATAGAGACAACCCAAAACAATTCCACAGAGCCAAGCTATTGTTACACTAGACAATCTTGTACAGCCTACCTGACCCAACTGAATTTCTACTCTGCCTGAATTTCGTTACATTTGAGGACAGGTGCCTGCAGGCCAGAGGTCCCTTTTAGGCCTTCTAGCCAAACTGAGGCATCTAAGGCAGCTGCCACAGTGACTGCAAAAATCTGCTAGCTTCATTATAACTCCATCTGCCTGCTATTGACGCCCCCTACCCACCATGCCATGAGACTTAACAGTTGCCATGACAGTGGCTGGAAAGAACCATAAAAGAAGTAAAAAGAGGTGGCTCTCAAATTGGTGGAAAATCTCCTCCCATTCGTACAAAAGACATGCACATTCTTCCCCTTTATTCGCCTATGTCTCCGCCTCATTTCTTTTATATGATGTCTATCACCTCCCAACCCACAAAAAGGCGAGAAGTTGGTTTGCAAGTTTAACTTCCATTTCTCCTATTCTTGGCCAAGAATAATAGTCTCCTTCAGCACTCAAATGGTGCTCAGTCTTGTCAGTTCCACAATTACAAAAGGAAAAAAGGACCCAGTTTGGGGTTGAAAACTAGTAGTACTATGATAAGAGAATGACTGAGACCATAGAAAGAATAAATGTCAAAGAGGCCAACATTGTCTATTTATAGACAGTGAATATGAATGCTTATGTATCCCTGACGAGTCTCAGGTGATTTGGTGATGTTCTAGTGAAAATACCAACCAAAAAGTTAGAACTGCAGCATTTGTAAAATGAGTCTAGGTGAGATTTACCACATAAATGTGAAATTTAATTCCAAGAAAACAGACAAACTAGCCAAAGGAATAGCAGGGGAAAAGTCAGAATTTATTAGCATGACCCTGAATCCACTTATATCCTGTTAAATATTATAGAAGGCCACTGTTTGGGATGAATGAGATTCTTCATAGATCCCAACAATCCAGGCTATTTCAGAGGATACAAATAAGCAGCCAGATGAAGGGTTACATGCGGGAAGCCCTGGAAAATTCCCCCACATGTAAGTGTTGGTCCCTGTGAAGTGTGGTGAACATGGAGGGTGACATGTGGATGAATTCTTGTTCCTCTTCTTATGGAGCCTCCACCTGTTCAGACCCCAGAAGCTCTTGTCCTTTTGGAGATTTTGAAGACATCGTTGTATGGGCCTGGCAGAAGCACAGAGAGCCATGCCGACACACGGTTGGACAAAGAGGGTCCGATCGGTGCTACCCAGACTGGGTGGGGACACCCCGCAAGGCTTGTCTGCCCCTCTTGTCAGCATTCCTTCCTCATGTGCATGGGGCAGGAGCCCTTCTAAAATCAGAATCTTGTCACCTATTATTAGACAAGGTAGGCGAGAGAACTGAAGATTATTGTTCCTATGACCTGTGGTGAGAAAGAGAAATTCTTATTTCTGTGGGCTGCCTTGGGCAGAAAAAGGAACAGGAAACAATTCTTTCATGTAGTTAGTCACAAATGGACTTATTAGATCATATGTAACAATACTTTTAATTTCTTGAGGGTGGAGTGGGGGGTTCCTGGGTCCTGCTTCTGAGCCCTAAAGCACCCAACACTATTCTAGTCATTTAAAAGTAATAAGGCCTAGATATAAGTCAAAAAATATGTATCATATTACAAACAATGCCCCATTCTTCCATTATCTCCTACCAGCCTCTGTGACCACCATTCTATTTTCTGTCTCTATGAATTTAACTATTCTTGATATCTCATGTAAGTGGAATCATATGGTGTTTGGTTTTTTTCTGTGATTGGCTTATTTCATGTAGCATAATGACCTCGAGGTTCACATGCATTATAACATGTCAGAACTTTTCACCCTTTGAAGGCTGAAGAATATTCTGTTATATGTATAGACTACCTTTGGTTTATCCACTCTCCTGTCATGGCCCCTTAACTTGCTTCCATTTTTTTGCTGTTGGGAATAGTACTGCTATGGACACGGCTCTACAAATATCAATTTGAGACCCCTCTTTCAATTCTTTTGTGTAGGTAGTCACAAGTGGACTTACTAAATCATACGTAACAATATTTTTAATTTTTTGAGGAATTACCATATTGTTTTATACAGTGCCCACACTATGTTACACTCGCATCAATAGTGTACACAGATTTCCATTTTTTCACATCTTTGCCAAAACTTACTCTTGCCTGTTTCATTTTATTTAATAGTAGTCTTCCTAATGGGTATGAAATAGTGTCTCACTGTGAGTTTCATGTCTATGTCCCCAAGAATTAGTGATGTGGACTGACTAATCTTCTCTGGCAAAATGTCTACTCAAGTTCTTTCCTTGCTTTTTTTTTCTTTGAGGTTAGGAGAGTTTTTATTGGAAATAAGGGGGAGGAGAATAATTCCTGGATTTCCAGAATGGGTCCCAAACAGGGTGACCCTTTCCTCACTTTTTAATCAGGTCATTTGTTTATTGTTCCCATCGTTGTTGAATTGTACAGACCTGTATATGTTCCAGTTATGAAGCCCTTATCAGATATATGTTTTACAAACCCATATTCCCATTCTGTGAGTTGCCCTTTACTGGGTTAATTGTATCTTTTGATGCATGGAAGTTTTTAATTTTTAGTCCAGTTTATCTATTTTTTCTCTTATTGCCCTTGCTTTTGATGTCACATCCAAGAAATCATTGCCAAACCCAATGTCATGGGCACCACAAAAACAAACAAACAAACAAAAAAAAAAAACCAAACAAACCCAATGTCATGAAGCTGCAGCTGGTTAATTTTTTTAATAAACTTTATGATGTAAAATTTATATGCCATAAAACTTACCAGTCATAAGTATATAGTTCAATGATCTTCATTAAATTTATACAGTGATGCAACCATTACCACAGCCCAGTTTCAGAATATGTTCATCCCTAAAAACATTCCTGTTCTGGTTTATAGTCAGTCCTTCTACTGTCCCCAGCCCCAGGCCATCAGTGTCTGTTTTCTTTCTCTATAAATTTGGCTGCACCTGATTAAATCTGAAAAGTTCGCTTTAAGTTATGGTGGGTTTTTTTTTAAGTAATATTTTACAGAATCCATAGGGGAAAAGGAATGCCATGTAACCACCCACCATCACATTTTATATTTTTTTTAATGAAGTTTTTCCACTGACTTACCATTTTTAGTGTCATTCTTTATTTCTACATTAATCTTTGTCAAGAGCAAATTTAAAAATGTATCTTCTTGGTAAGGAGCACACTTAAACTATGTTACTAGAATGTTATTTAGTTCTTAGTTTATATCTGCTACCCTGCATCTAATTTCCTTCTTAAATAAATCATGACATTTCCTCTATGGCACCCAGGTGAGTCATATGCCCATCCTAATCAACAGCCACCTGTCATGATCTAAACAGGCCTCTAGATTGTTTATCTTCTCTCTCCCTCCCTCACCCAAGACTGAGCCACTCACCACTCAGCACCAGTCACAAGTACTCTGCACTATGTCTGCACAGGGTGGAATTCAGAGGCTTCCAGGAAGCGTTAGTCGTCTACGCTGAGTGAATTTCTTGAGGCTTGGTATTTAGAGGCCCACACCCATGTTATTTTTCACATATGTTCCTTCCAAAACAAGTTTTTCAGAAACAACATTAAGGAAGAAAGAATAAGCTTAAAAAAAAAAAATGAGATCTTATGTTTTGTTTAAATGAAAAAAATGTCTCTGATACTCAGGTAAAATTCAGAAAATCTTGATAAAAAAATTACATGGAATGCTATAGAGACAGATTTTTTTTAGCCCCAATTTCCTGAGGCAATGAGGTCACATTCTAAACTATAGGTTTTTGGGTGGGGTTTTTTTTTTTGTATTTTTGAGACAGAGTCTTGCTATGTAGTTTAGGCTGGCCTTGAACCCCCTGTGATCGTCTTGCCTCCACCTCCTAAGTGCCAGGATTACAGGCATGTGCCACCACACCCTGCTGAGCAATTGGTTGTTTTTTTTAAAGGTCAACTTCAGATTAAGAGCTTTGTGCTAAACTAACCTATCAGATGTGTAGGCTTTAAAGAGTCTCACTTGGGGATGATACCTTTAGCAGATGAAACCACTTAATTTTAGTGTTAAAATTAAGCCTTGAATCATTCCACAGGAAAGCAAGGTAGTAGTGTGGGTGCTGTTATAGACTAGGTTGTTTGCAGTTTAACAAGGTACCACACACCCACCTCACCTTTGCACATTAAATTCAAAGGATGCTAAGACAGAATGAATGTATTTTTCTTTTCTTTTATTAGTCCATGTTTGCAGTACATAATGTTTACATTCCATATGTACAGTTGGTACATGTACATAACATGTTATAATTCCTTTTTTCATCTCCTTCCCCTCCTCTTTCTCTTCCTCTCTTGATCCCCCTCCCATTTCCTGTTATCTATCTTTTATTTTGCTCTTTATTTATATTTTGTGTTTCTCATATAAAAGAAACTCTGTGATATTTAAATTTGTGTGCCTGATTTATTTCACATAACATCATGGTCTCAAGGTACATCCCTTTACCTATGAATAATTCACATTTATTCTTCTTTCTGGCAGAGTAGTACTTCATTATGTGTAAATACCACATTTTCTTTATCTATTCATCTGTTGGTGGACATATAGCCTGCTTCCAAGATTTAACTATTATGAGTTATGCTGCTATAAATATAGGTATGCAAGTATCACTGTAATTCTTTTGGAAGATACCTAGAAAGGGAATAGCTGGGTCGAAGGAGATTTCTAGTTTCAGTTTTTTGAGGAATGCCCATGCTGATTTCCCTAATGGAGTGTGTGAGTGTGTGTGTGTGTGTGTGTGTGAGAGAGTGTGTGTGAGCATGTGTGTGTGTGTGTGTTTTAGTTTCCAAAATTCTTTAATACATAAACTTAACGCCTACCAACTTTAAAACACAGTAACTTACACTCGCCCAAGGCAAAAAGGCTTTCGAACACAAATAGTGCTTACTAACTTAACAAAATACAAAGACCAGATGGGTTTTTCTTTCTCTGGCATGATTTTCCTTGTAATTGCTCTATCTGAGAGTGAGAATTTGGAAGTTAAGTGTGTGTGATAGCTATATGATAGGGGAAGACTGATGATGGGTGAAGTCCTTATGCTATATAATGTTCTGTGAACTTTGTAAGATAGTTGTTTCTATTTAAAAGGCAAGAGATAAAGAAGCAAGGTATCCTAAACGATCCTGTAGAAGCAGAGACAGGTTTTAAAAAGATATAAGAAAGAGAAAGAGGGAAGAGGAACTTCCTGGGCATGTCACCACGTGGAAGGTCACAACAAACACCCCAATGAAGGTTGTATCTTTTTTCTTCGTTGGTACTATGCAATTGCTTGGTATATACACATGATGAGGGTTGGACTGGGCTTCTGCTTCAGAAAGAAACCTTTCTCAGATACCTCACCACACCCCCTTTCTATGATTTTCACCAGGTTACTGCACTGAGTCCCAGTCCCTTTTGTTTTCAAAATATCGGGCTACCCAGTCTGTCTTTCCCCAGTTTCAACTTAATTGGTCCAGCCTAGTTTACATTCTCACCAATAATGTACAATGATTCTTTTTCCCCAAGCAGCATCATCAGCATTTGTTATTATTTAATTTCTTGATTACAGTCATTCTTTCTGGAAAGGCCAGCGATGTTGAATATTTCATGTGTTTATTGGCCATTTGTACTTCTTCTGTGAAGTGTATGTTCATTTCATTTGCCCCTTTTTTTGACTGGGGCTTTTATTTTGGGGAATCTTTTTTTACTTCTTTATATATTCTAGATATTAGTCCCCTGAGGAATGGCTGGCAAAAATTTTTTCTCATTCTGTAAGTTGTCTTTTCACTCTGTTGGTTATTCCTTTTACTGTGCAGAAGCTTCTTAATTTAATATGATCCCATCTGTTGATTCTATTTTGGGGGGAAAGTGCTGGGGATCAAACTCAGGGTCTTGTGTTTACTAGCCAAGTGGTCTACCATTGAGCTAAATCCCCAGCTCCCCATTTATTGATTCTTGGTATTATTTTCTATGCAACAGAGGTCCTGTTCAGAAAGTCTTGGCTTATGATTATATGTTCAAGAGTTTTACCTATTTTATCCTATAACAGATTAAGTGTTTCAGCCTTCACATTTCGTTCTTTGATCCATTTTGATTTTAGTTTGATGCATGGTGAGAGATAAGAGTCTAGCTTCAATCTTCTGCATGTAGATGGGCAGTTTTCCAGCACCACTTATTAAGGTGGCTATTTTTCCTCCAGTGTACACTTTTGGCCCCTTTGTCAAAGATCAAATAGTTCAATGTGCTTAGGGTTGTCTCTGCATCCTCTGTTCTAGAGAATGAACACATTTTTCAAGAGGCCAAGTAGTCTCCAGGAAAAGAAAATGTTCAAAGCCCAGCTAATGAGTTTCACCAATATTTAATGGTCCCAACTGAGATCAGCAGGCAGGGAAGAGCTGCAAGAATGGTTTCCTAAAGGAGAGAGTCACTCTAAGAGAGGAGTCCACTGGGCCAATGATCTGGTCTCAACATAATTACTAATACCAAGGAGTCTTCTGGACACAGTGTATCACTAGGGTAACCTGCCCTCCATTCTCCAGTACTGTGGATATGACTTGATAAACGGCTATACTTCTTAGTACAAATGCAAGCAAACTTGCAATTTAAATTGTAGGCATGAAACTATATGAAACAATTATAGGCAAGTAAAGCCTACAGGGGAGATTTCTCTGCATTTTTCCTTTTCACACTGGCCATGAGAAGTCACTGCCAAGCTGTTGCTGTAACAGGATATCAAGGGGCTGTGAAGGGCTGCCTGTTTTCAACACAACCCCGTGAGTCTGGCTTGTTCAGTTCTGTCTCCGTGAGATATCTGGCAACAATATTTACAGTCTGGACTGTCTACTAGAACATTTTTTTATAATAGCTAAAAAATAATTTATAAATGTTAAAACATGAGACAGGATTTTATATTTAGGTCACAATTAGAAAAGGAAACTCTTTGTGAGGGAGCAATTAACAAAAACACGTGATTTTCTGTGCCTCTTTGTTATAGCAAAGAGATCTGCAGGTGATAATTTAACTTGTACTGGAACTTTTATGCTACAGGAAAAAAAGCTTGTATCCACAGAGTAGATAACTAGTCAAGACAGAATGAAATATATATTCTACCACTAACCCTAAGAAAGGGCAATGGACAAATTCTTAGGTTTCTAAGGCCAAAGTCATTTTCAATGGCCCTCTCAGCTTCACTATGAAGAAGAAAGAGCAGAAGATAGCATTTGTTTTGAGAAAGCTGAAAGGAAAGAAGCCCAGACCCTAAGAGAATTCTGGACTTTAAAAAGAGAGTGATGCTTGTCTCTGAGACAAGAAGATACCAGGACACACACTCATTTGAGCTCACTCTGGGGGGACAAGGCTGTGCAGGGTCCTGGAAGAATGGGCATTAGTAATAGTATCCTTTGGGACTGCACAAAGGATCATGAAGTGTCAGAGAGCAAGTCACGTTATCCTTCTGTACCACCCCTTCAAATTCCACACTACCCAGCAGAAAAATGGTGTAAGTGGACATGTTGCTAATGACTGAGGCAGCAGGGCCAGAGGTATAGGCTCCCCCAGAACCTAATGAAGGCAGCAGTGGACAGATTCCTCGGGGCCTCTGGCCACTTGAGAGTGGGATTCTGCTACAGCATGTTTTTCCGTGTAAGCGCCTAAGGACCTCGCTGATCCAGGAGGAAAGGCTGGGAAGCACGGAGTGTGATAATGGATTTTCCTCTGTCTCCAGGGGAAGTTTAGAGCTAGTTCCATTTTAATCTAGAAAGTAAGGAGTTGTACCATGATGCTCATCACAGAGCATGAAGTACTTCGCATCTCTTATATAAACTGCAATGTTTGGATTCGGGGTTTCATGAATACTGTACATCAGAATTTACATCATCGACTGTTTATCCGGGCTGCACCAAGTAAGGGGAGGCACAAATGCAGTAGTCTCTGAGCTCTCATAGAATACTGGGAGCCTGGTGCCTGGAAGTAGGTATGCAACAGAATATAATGACGTAGATTCTGCAACTGAGATGTTAAGAAAGAGCTATAGAACACAACATGGTGTAGGTCTAACTTGAGAGTTTCTGAAAGGAGGTAGCATTCTACTGGGATTTTGTTGCACAGGGAAAGAGTTCGCTCCTTCTTCCATTTTTGGTCCCTCAGTGGATATTCCAACAGCCAGTGAGAATCCACTCAAGAGCATTTCTGGAGGGCTGGGGATTTAGCTCACTGGTTAGAGTGCTTGCCTAGTAGGCGCAAGGCCCTGAGTTCAATCCCCAGTACCAGGAAAAAAAAAAAAAAAGAGCATTTCTGGGAACACCCTGTTTCCCTTACCAAACAAGCAATGTCTCACTTTCATAATTCTTAGTCTCTCCACCCCATTTATTTCCAGTTCCCCATTAAGGTAAGCATTTTAGCTGAACTGGAATTTCCTACTGAAGCAGCAACCCAGTAGATGCCTTTCGTCCTCCTATCCCTTCCCAACACCACACACTCAGAGTTGACCAGCCAGGTTCACTCTACCAGGCCATTTGATCAAAACATAGGGATTATATATTCTGGATGTTAGACCTTTGTCTGAGGGACAGCTGGCAAAAATTTTCTCCCAGTTTGTGATTTTTCGCCCTACAATAGAGTAGTAATTTCTTTTGCCGTGCAAAAGCCTCTTAATAGGATGTGGTCCCAAGCATCAATTCTTTGAATTGTTTCCCGTGCAGTCTGAGTTTTATTCATAAATTTTTTTCCAACCCCTATGTCTTCAAGAATTCTTCCTATTTTATTCTCCAGGAGATTTATTGTTTCTGTTTTTATGTTTAGGTCTTTGATCCACTTCTATCTTAGTTTAGTACATGGTGATGTATGCACAACCATGTTCACAGCAGCACAATTTGTAATAGCTAAGTCTTGGAAACAACCTAAATGCCCAACAACTGATGAATGGCTAAAGAAGATGTGGTTTTTCTACACGATGGAGTACTACACCGCCATAAAAAAGGATAAACTAGAGTCATTTGTATGTAAATGGATGTTCCTTGAGAACATACTATTAAGTGAAATAAATCAGACACTCATTAGT